>MU728616.1:65684-84536 GCA_026770625.1 Nicotiana glauca
GTTTGGAAGTTTACGAGTTTAGAAATTATAAAGTTTAGAGGTTCGACATTCCATGATTTTAGAAAGTTTAGCGGTTCAAAAGTTTATAAAATTTGTGGGTCCGGAAAGTTATTGGTTTGAAAGTTTATGGCTTCATGCTTATTATATCTAAGTTATTATGAATACTCTTGAGAAGTTATTTTCCTTAATTCGCGTACCAAACACCGGAAAATGAATAGGATTACTACTTGTTTTCCAAGAAAATATTTTTTTGGAAAATATTTTCCTCGAAAAATAATTTCCGTCATACCAAACACACCCTTAGGCTCTTTTATGTCCAAACTATAGTGACCAATGTTACGGTCTGACATCTAAACTATCATCATCCAGGTTGTGTCTCCATTTCAAAGAATTAAATGAAGTTGTTCTAGGTGGTAATACGAATACACTACCATGCACAAACTTATCTTTCAAAGTATACCATCATCAGATAAATCACTTCATGTACCCTCCGGGTGAGTCTTGGTCTTAATTCAAACCTAAAATATGCGAAGATTTCGCTACGATCACTGTTACTTACATTTTCTTTTAGAAACCATAGGCATCATTGTATACTCTCCCTTCACCGGGATTTTGATAAACTGAAAATTAGATATTTGGTAAACATATAGCCGAATACTGGAGTACTGAATAACCACAACTTGCTAATTGAAAGACTGTCTAACTGCTAACTGAGGTAAACTGATAACCATAAGACATGATAATTGCTTTTGTACTTTCTGATAAGGTTATGCTCTAATCTATACTACTATCCATTGCATCCCACTTTTAACATCCTCTCAATTCTCATATTACCAACTTGTACTCCATAATTATATCCCAATGGGCAATTATCCTCTCTAGGACCTTAGGTTTCTCCTGCGCGTCGCTTGGGCATCCAATACGTTTGGAATTCGATAGGAAGAGAAGGTTAACTATTGCTCTATGATTCGTGGCATGCTCTAGAATAGAAAGAAATGAGACAATCCTGGATGTCTTGGTATTTAACCGTTTATATGAGTGGCCTGCACACATATATAAAGGAAACTCCACTGGACACGGCTTCATAGACTCCATACAACTCTTGAACCTAGTTCTCTGATACCAAGCTTTGTCACGCCCTGAACCCGGGCCTGGACGTAACACGGCACCCGGTGCCTGACTACATGGGACTAAGCGAATCAACTGGCTGGCTGAATCAACATGTGATATCATAACATACTGAATGCGGAAGATAAACTAACACATGATGATATACTGAAAGTCTGGATGATATAAATCAAAGTGCGTAAATATTAATACAATTCTGAAATACATTTGTAGCCCACATGGATTAATATGAAAAGCATGCGACTCTTTCTAGCTGTTACTCTAGTCTATGTAGCCTCTAATGAAGCATTGAAAATACTAACTGTCAAAAAATACTGAAGATAGTAAGGTAATGATAATGCCCCAAAAGAACTGGGGATCACCAAATAGCTAGTAGGAGAATCCTAGTGCTCTGAATTGACGACCTATAAATCATTACCTGCATTGTGAGATGCAGGCCCCAGGAAAAAGGGATGTCAGTACATTTGAATTCCACTGGTATGTAAAGCAACTGAAAGAAAGAATTATAAATGCTGAAGCTGAAACTAAGATGATAATTGAGAATTGATAATTGGTATTGAAATGATAACTATTGAAACAGAAACTGAAACGATAGCTGATAACTGATAACTAAAATGATAACTGATAACTCAAATGATAATTGATAACTGAAATAATAACTGATAACTTATAACTGAAGTGATAACTGAAAACTGATAACTGAAATGATAACTGATAACTGAACTGAACAAAGGAAGTAAGAATATGAATATTCCCTCTTTTGAATGATGAACAACCAGTTTATCTGAATAGGCTACGTCATTGAGCCCAATATATATGTGCACAAGCTACGGCCTCAGGCGCAAGTATACGTATAGATAACTCCGGCCCAGGGTAAAAAATGCATAAAGCATAAACTATGGCCTCAGACCCAAATATAGTTATTCAACATTCAGGAACTGAGAATCAAATTGCAATACATGATAGTGAAATAATGAAGCACACTGAGTTACATGATACTAGAATACTGGATCACATTGAGTTACATAATATTGGAATATTGAATAGGACTAGACTGAGACATGTATTCTTGAACTGATTATGAATACTGAAACTTCAACTGTTTATGGCATACCAAGTAATCTATACTATGACTCAGGGGAACCAAACCCAAGTCTATATTGAATACGCACTAAGCTCACAACATTCAGAATGAAAGTGGTGAATGAGTTATGAAGCTAGAGAATAGAAGTTCTACAACTATTCAAGGATCTAGGCTAAACTATATTTCTGAGGCAATTAATAACATCATAAAAGAAACGTAGTGTAGCGACAATCATTAACATTCCAAAACATAGAGAGTTATCCTCAGATACCTTAACTTCCTACTCTTGATCATAATACAACGTTTGTCAACCCTTTCAACTTTAATCTAAATCAATACAAGTCAAAGGGATTCTATATTAGCAATAATTCTCATGTTTTGGTCACTTAAGCATCTTCTCAAATACTTGTTGAAAATAAAGCTTCATAGTCCTTATTAATGGTGTCTCTACACCCAATAACCCATTCTCTTGTTCCTAGATAAATTCTAAAGTCTCAAATGGTTATAATTAACATTATTCTTTATCACCCATAAGGTAAACAACACCCTTAACCAATAATCAACAATCAACACCCCAAACCTATGATCGTTCCTGCTTTTCTATCAAACCCATCAACTCATATTTCATGGACTAGGGTTTATAATCATTAAACCAATGCTAGAATCAATTAGAGGGTGACGACATTACCTCTTTTAAGTTCAATCCCCTTGAATTCGAGTTCTAGGGTTCCTTCTCTCAACAATGATGTCCCAATCTAATATATAATGATATTGAGGGTTTAACCATGTTAATAAAATGTTGAAAATTAAAATTAATTTAGAATCACCATTAGAACTTACTTTGGGTGGTGGAGGGACCCTTAAGGAGTTATGTTTTTTAGAGCTTTCCTTTCTAGAGCAAGTTTTTATGTTTTGGGGCTGTGGTGGATGAAATAGGGCTTAAAAATGACTCCCCAATATGACATCGTGCCCCTGTAGGCCTGACTGCAGTCCCGACTGCAGTAAATAGTAGGAACACTGCCTCACGACCAAGGTCGCGGTCCAGGCGCGGTGGTGGCGCACTGTTCTGTAAAATGGACATAACATTTTTCACAGAGCTCCGTTTGGGCTACAAAATATATCGTTGGAAAGATATTTCAAAATCCTACAACTTTTGTATTTTGATTTTTCCCAAATGTCTTACAAATTTTCATTAAATGCTGCTGGAAGACGGATCTTTTGTAAACTTAGTCGATTTTGTCAAATCTTATGCACCTCACTTCCATCTTGATTCCGAAACAACTATTTTCACCAATAATCATCCCTCTAGGACTTCGTATGTCTAAAATATCAAATTAATACCCATTTAACATATCCACACATAGTCCAAATGTACGGGGTGTTACAAGGAGAAAGATTTATCAGAGTAAGACGTTTATCCTAGGAGAAAGATTCATCAGACTAGGTTTTTTTAATTCATTATCTTAGGAGAAAGATTCATCAGACTAAGATATATGTCCTAGAAGAAAATTCATTCGACTAGGTTTTCTTATCTTAGGAGAAAAATTCATCAGACTAAGACTTCGATCCTAGGAGGAAGTTCATGAGACTAGGTATTATTTATTTTTTTTTTATCTTAGGAGAAAGATTCATCAGACTAAGACTTCGATCCTATGAGAGGCTTTTTATCTTAGGAGAAAGATTCATCAAACTAAGATTTCTATCCTAGGAGAAAATTAGTCATTCTAGGTTTTCTATTTTATTATTTTAGGAGAAAGATTCAACAGACTAAGATTTTTATCCTAGGAGAAAAATTCATCACTAGGATTCCTTATCTTAGGAGAAAAAAATGTGAAGAGCAATGGCAAGATTTTATGCACACTATCAAGACAAATAAAGGCAAAGATTTGAGAAACTTCCTTTTGTCAGCTCTTGTCTTCTCTTCTTTTTCTCTCTTTTCTTCTTCTTCTAATTTTTTTCTTTCCTATTTTTCTTTCATTTTCTATTTTCTTTTTCCTTCTTTTTTTTTTGAACCACTTTCCTTGCATTGCTTTGTTCATGTTTCAAACAAAGAAAATTTTGTCAGCTTTGAAAGTGGTGATCGGTTTGTGGCCCTGAGTCTTGGACAGCTTGGCTTTTGCTTAATCAGCTTGAGTCAATTTCAAGAGAATTTTACTCTGCATCAACCCTGATTGTTTTACACCCAATACCATTCGTATTTGTGGCTCAGTCAGCCTTATCTCAAAAAAGAGCTTACTTTTCTTGGATAACCATTTCTGGTATCTTGAATGACTTTGCTGTTGGAGTAATTTGTCTGTCAGAGAGAATCACAACAGGTAAGAGCCTTTTGCATGATGTGTACACTTCATAGTCATTGTTCGATACTACGGAGAATCCTTGATTAACCTTGATGTTATCTTTGCTTGCTTTAATCGAATAGGCTGACATGAGTCTTTTTTGGGGGGGTGTCACGATCCAAAAAGCCCTCCGAAGGAGTCGTAATGGCACCTAGTCTCTAAACTAAGTAAGCCTAGCATAAGCTGAAATAACATTGATATTTACTAACAATAAATTAAATTACCGTGAACAAATTACAATTCCCAACACCGGTGGTATAAGTAAATAGCCTTTCTAAGAGTAGTTAAACAAAATAAATACATCACTGCTCTGAAACAAAAGGAACATATGGAAATATGTACAAATGAAGGTGACTCTATGGCCCGCGAACGCTGTAGCAAGTTTAATACCGATCAAATACCCGGATCTGTACACAAAAATATACAGAAGTGTAGTATGAGCACACCACGGCGGTGCCCAGTAAATATCAAGAGTAACCTCGGTAGGGTAGTGACGAGGAACAGTCCAGACACCTACTGGACAAATAAATCAAACATGATTTGAAAATAAACCATTAACCTAGAAATGACATAGTAATATCAATAGCAGGGAAAGAACAAACTACAATTATTATAAACAATAAAGAGGAACATGGGTGGGAACGAAAGATAACAAAATAAATTAACACCAACATAACCGGAACACAGACAAGTAAAAATGTACTCAAACAAGGAAGGCGATGTCAGCTCAACAAATCATATCATTTCTGATGCATAATTTCTAGCCATCTCAAACTCGATGTCTCATATCATAACCTTAATTACCAAACTTTTAGCACAACCCGGCACCTTGTGCCCACATATTTATATCTCACTTTACACAACAATGTTCTCATGTTACTTAGTTCATATGGTCCATAACTAATGTAATTAAGATGTTCAAGGAGTCTGATTTACATAACATAAAGTAGAGTACAACTTCTAAACCAATTAGGAACTTGG
This sequence comes from Nicotiana glauca, assembly GCA_026770625.1. Lineage (NCBI taxonomy): Eukaryota > Viridiplantae > Streptophyta > Magnoliopsida > Solanales > Solanaceae > Nicotiana > Nicotiana glauca. The sequence continues at coordinate 71,214 of MU728616.1, forward strand.
CAAGAAAAGATGAAGTATTTGTAGAAAATTATTTGAATAAAGAAAGTACCATTTTAAATTAAAGTACAACATCGAATGAATTATTACCTTTAACAAGGAATTTAATAAATTAACTTAGTAGAAATTCCATTTTAAGTACAATACAACCACAGATAGTTTAAGGAAATTTAATTGAATAACTAAATGAATTTAAGGTGAAACAATTATTAAAATTTTAAAGTATCGAAAAATATGTATATAAGTACGGCGAAGTATTGAAAACACAATGGTGTTCCTTCACAAAAGATCATAGTGGTAAAGGAATTTGAATGTAACGACTCGAACGGTCGTTTTGAACTTTTGCACTTTGCTCATCAATTCCCAGGCATAAATTTCCTCGTGTGATGTATTATGACTCATTTAAATTATTGGTTTTGGTTTTCAGGGTAATCGGAATGAATTTGGAAGGACGGTTCCCAGTTTGAAGCTTGAAATTTGAAATGTTTGACCAATATTTGACTTGTTTGTATATGATCTCAGATGAAAATTTTTATGATTTGGGTAGCTCCGTTAGGTTATTTGGGACTTGGGAGCATGATCAGAATGCATTTTGGAAGTCTGTGGAAGGTTTAGGCTTGAATTGGCAAATTTGAGATTTCGATGTTTTCCGGTTGATAGGTGATATTTTAATATATAGGTCAGAATGGAATTCTGGAAGTTGCAGTAGCTCCGTGGTGTCATTTGTAACGTGTGTACAAAAGTTTAGGTCATTCGGACTTGGTTTGGTTGGGTTTTGATCAAAAGCGTAATTTGAAAGTTCTTGAAATTCTTAGGCTTGAATCCGATGTGATTTCGGTGTTTTGATGTTATTTTAAGCATTACGGAGGTTGGAGCAAGTTTGAATGAGGTTATGGGATATGTTGGCATATTTGGTTGAGGTCAAGTTTTGGATGGTTAAACGGATCAATTTTGGACCTTGGACTTGGCAGTTTTTGCTGGTTTTGTGTTGCAGACGATTTGTTCTTCGCGTTCGCGGTCCGGGAATCGTGTTCGCGAAGGGTCTTTTATGAGAAGGCTAATTTGGCCTTTGCGTTCACATTTTGTTTGTTTTATTTGCGATGTTGTGACATTTGATTCTCCGCGTTCGTGAGGCCAGTGTCGCGTTCGCATAGAGTAAGTGAGAACAAATGGAGTCCCAGTCTGCTGTGCTTCACGTTCGCGCAAGGATGTCGCGTTCGTGATGGCCTGGAAAACCGGATGCTTTGCATTCGCGAGCTTAAGGTCAAGTTCACATAAGGGGAATTTATGGTCAGTGGATTTTTTGCTTCGCGAACGCGAGGCTTTGACCGCGTTCGCGAAGAAGGTTTTTGATGCTTGGGCAAAATGTTTAAATATCCATTGTCCGCAATTTTGGGGCTATCTTTCACCATTTTTGGGCGATTTTGGAGCTTTTTGAGAGGATTTGAAGAGGGATTCAAGATATAACACGTGGAGGTAAGATTTGTGAACTCAATACTCAATCCTATGTTGATTCTTACTTGTTTAATCATGAAATATGTGCAAATTAAAGCCTAAAAATTGAGCAATTAGAGCTTGAATTTGGAGAGTGTAAATTGGGAGTTTGAAGGGGAAATTGAGGTCCGATTTTGATGTTCTTGGCATATATAGACTCGTGTGAGGGTGAGGATTCTATTGATGTGACTTTTTTTGGATTCCGAGACGTTGGTCCGGGGGCCGGGTTTGAGTTTTCGGGATTTTTTATGTGAATTGGATATTTTCGAGTGGGCTTCATTCCCTTAGCATATTTTAATGATTATGTACTGATTGTGGCTAGATTTGGAGCATCCGGAGGTCGATTCGTGCGGGCAAAGGCATCACGAGCTAGAGTTTGGATCGGATCAAGGTGAGTAATGATTGTAAATAATGGTCTGAGGGTTTGAAACCCCGGATTGCGCATTGTAGTGCTATATTGAGGTGAGGCACACGCTTGATGACAAGCGTAGGGTCGTGCACTATTGGGGATTGTGACTAGGTCTGTTCCAATTGATGATTTTGCCGCGTATTTGGCTGAAATATATTTTCTATCATCATTATTTGGGTTGAATGCCATATTTGGGCTGAATGCCAACTATTTGAACCCTTCTAGGATTTTTATTGATATTTCCTCACTGTTTGGACTTTATTCTTGAACTCAGTCATGTTATTTTCCATTGTTTATATACTCAGCCATGTTTACACCATTTTTTTTAATACTTAAATGATATTTGGGCTGAGAAACACTATTTTACGATTGCCCGAGAGGCTTGTGAGGATTCTTGACTGAGTGAAGCCGAGGGCCTATGTTGTGAGGAAACACTGATATTGATCTGAGGCCGAGGGCCTGGGATATGTACGCTACTAGGTGGCTTGATTGATATGAGGCCGAGGGCCTAGTGGTGATGCTACAAAATGGCTTGATATTGTGCTTGGGCCGTAAGGGGCCCCTCAAGGAGTCTGCACACCCCCAGTGAGCGCGAGTACCCAGTATGAGTTGAGATTGAGCCCGAAGGGCTGGTATGGTTCTGAGATGTTTCCTGAGGGGCGGATTTGTTGATATTGTGCCCGAGGGGAAAACTTCTATGTGTTTATTATTCCTTAATTGCCTGTCATTGTCTTTCTTACTTATTGAAAAAGGATTTCCACTTATCTCTTGGCTGGTTTGCTGTTTTCAAATGGTTTTACTACTTCATTATAGAATGCCTTGTGCCTTACGTGATTTCTCGCTTTCAGTCTTTATTTACATTTGTTACTCACTGAGTTAGAGTACTCACTTTATTCCCTTCACCCTGTGTGCAGATTCAGACGTGTCTGGTTCCGCTCCCGAGTGCTGATCCTTCTAGTTTCAGGCGGATATTCAGAGTCACGAGGTAGCTGCCTGGCGTCCGCAGTCCTGTGTTTCTCCTCCTTTGTCATTTCTATCTGTTTTCAGATACTTGTACTAGCGTATAGACTTAGCACTTATATTATCACTTATAGATGCTCATGACTAGTGACACCCCGGTTTGGACTGTGTTTTGGGCTTTACTTCCGCATTTGTTATGATATTATCGGCTACTTAGTATTATTAAATCATGTTTTAGACTGTTTCTTGTTGTTTTAGCTATTTAACTTCGAATTGGGAATAGTTGGTTGGCCTTGTCTTCACGAGAGGCGCCATCACGACCGGGTCTGGGTTAGGGTCGTGACACTAAATAGTTAAAATACTTGAATTGCTAACAACAAATAAACATAGCAAACAGAAAGAGCATGGCATCACCCTTCGTACTTTTTCTCTCGTTCTCACCATAAGAATCAATATTCACTTTATTCTTTCTTGTTGCGGCGTGCAACCCGATCCAAATCATATATAGTATTGTTGCGACATGCAACCCGATCCAAATCATATAATGATGTCGCAGTGCGCACCCTGATCCAAATCCTATAATATTATTGTGGCGTGCAACCCGATCCAATATAATACTGTTGCGGCGTGCAACTCGATCCAATATTATATTGTTGCGGCATGCAACCCGATCCAATATAATATTGTTGCGGCGTGCAAGCCGATCCCATATAATATTATTGTGACGTGCAACCCGATCCAATATAATATTATTGCTGCATGCAACCCGATCCAATATAATATTGTTGCGGCGTGCAAACCAATCCCATATAATATTGTTGCAGTGTGCAACCCGATCCAATATAATATTATTGCGGCATGCCACCCGATCCAATATAATATTGTTGTGGTGTGCAAACCAATCCCATATAATATTGTTGCGGCGTGCAACCCGATCAAATATAATATTATTTCGGCGTGCAATCCGATCCAATATAATTTTGGTGCGGCGTGCAACCCGCTCCCATATAATATTATTGCGGCATGCAACCCAATCCCAATATACAAATCAACACCATCGCAAGAGAATCCCGAAAAGGGAATAATAGGGAAACAATAATATCCCAACAAGGGAGTCAACAACAAGAATAAACACGTCCCTGCAAGGGAATCAGCTATTACTAAACTTGTACCAATAATTAACTTCACAATAAAAACTCAACTAAACAACAAGACATAATAAGCACATGATAACTACACCGGTAACCAAAACAATTGGACATGTAACACATTTGCACGAAGTCATAGATGATTTCACAATCAAGAAGTATCAAAACAATAAGGAAGGCAATCACTTCAATTAAGGCAATTAAGGTTCAATGTAACACGTAAGAATTAGAAGAAAAATATCATATGGAGCATATAGAGGAAATTTAAGCAATTATTAAACCCAATTACAACGGGATACTTTTCGCAATACGAACATAAGGACCTAAGAGCCTTAGAGAAAATTTCCCGCAAATAGGTCCGAGCACACACTCGTCACCTCGTATGCATGGACTACAATTAGCATAGAAGACTCAAATCCTAAGGGGAAGTCCCCCACACAAGGTTAGGCAAGATACTTACCTCAATCCAGCCAATTCAATACTCAATTTAGCTTTTCCTTTACCAATTCATCAATGCTCGGCTCAATCTAGCCAAAAATGACTTGAATACATCTAACAATGCAAGAGAAAATAATTCCAATTAGCAAAACTATGATTCTTATTACAAGTTTCAAAATGTCAACAAAGTCAACTCCCCGGGCCCACACCCGAAACCCGATAAAATTTACAAAAATCGAATACCCATTCTGATACGAGTACATCCATACAAAAATTATCCAATTACGATACCATTTGGTCCTGCAAATCATCATTTTACATTTTTGAAAGATTTCACAATTTTTCCCAAATTCCATCCCAAACTACGAATAAAATGATGAATTCAATGATAGATTCATGTATTCTAGCTAAATCCGAGTTAGAATCACTTACCCCGATGAATTTCTTGAAAATCCTTCGAAATATCTCCAAGATTCGAGCTCTCTAGATCAAAATATGAAATAAAACCCTAAACCTTGTATTTATAGTGCACCTCCCAGATCTCCATCACTGTTGAACGCACAAAAACTACCGTTGACCGCGGTCCAGGTCCATCACCGCTGACCGCGGAGAAGGTTGACTGTAGTGACATGCTTTAGTATTTTGGCCATAATTTTCTCTACAGATTTCCAAATTGTAATTTCTTTAACTTTATGGAAGCTAGACACGAAGGGCTACAACTTTAATTTTTGAATCATCTCAAAACTTCTTGTAGATCAAATGATATAGGCTTCCGAAGTCAGACCAGTGTACCTGCGGAACATCTTGATGTGCGGCCGCACACCAAATTGTGCGGTCCGCACTTTCCTCTGCGGTCCACATATTTTTGGGGCCGTCCGCATCCCAAAAGTGCCAAAACCATCTTAGAGTACTGAAATACCCGAACTCGCTCAAAATTCACCCGAACTCATCAGAGTCCCACCGGAACCTCAACCAAATGTACCAACACATCCCATAACGTCATATGAACTTAGAACCACTCTAAAATCACTTCAAACATCGCTAAGACCGTGAATTAGATGCCCGAATGCATGAAAATCACTATGAACTTCAAGAACCTCTACAATTACAACCAAGCATCTGAACCATATCAAATCAACTCCAAACGATACCAAATTTTGCAAGCAAGTCCCAAATGACATAACGGAGTTGTTCCAACTTTCGGAATCTCATTCTGACCTCGATAACATAAAAGTAAACTTTGAGTAAAACCTCTCCATTTCCCAAACTTCAACATTTCCAACTTTCACCAAAATGCTCCAAATTACCCTACGGGCCTCTAAACCCTAATTCGAACACATGCCCAAGTCCAAAATCACCATATGAAGCTACTGACCTCACCCAAAACTCATTCTGGTGCCATTTACGCAAAAGTCAAATCCAGTCTAATTCTCTCCGCTTAAACTTCTAGAACTATATTCCTCTTTCCAATTCGACTCAGATTAATCCGAAAACTGAATCCAACCCTGCACACAAGTCGATATATATAATGTGAAGCTGCTCTTGAACTCAAACTGCCAAATCAAATTCAATTGTTCGAAACGACCAGTCGGGTCGTTACATCCTGCTCCACTTAAACATACGTTCGTCCTCGAACGTGCCCGAAGTTGTTCCAAAGCCATTGAACCACTGCATGAGCTCCTCATACATACACCTGGGGGTGTTTCCCCATCACCCAATCTACACAGAACTGACAATGCCACTTAGTTGAAGGTCTCATCTCCTCCTTAGTCCATAACCTTAAAACAGAACCTAAACCTCATCATCTGAAATTAGTCATAGAACCCAAATTCCACATCATCACATTGATAACACCTGAACAAGATGAATCAAGCCAAAAATTCCAGCCCAGAATACAATCACGTGCTGATCCACACAGCTCAAACACTTGAAGCAATAACCTCTGACCACTATATCTGCTCAAATAACACTCTAGATGCCGAAAATACACTTCACATTGAATACAACCTTGTTACAAACTTTCACGACACTGCCATGATAAAGAAACATGTGGAAACTTATAGCCGCCCAGGAAGTCAACAAGTCGAGAAACTCTCTCATCCGTCAATGGCCATTAACCAACTCTTAGCAAGAACAACAACATACTCCCAAACACTCCTCACCCCCAATTCCATACTTCAAACCTCAGGTCTAAAAACCCCATCTCAGCTAATACAAGCAGCCCAACTAACAACTCATCACGGAACCACACGGATTCTCGTACCACACAGCTCGTACACCCAACCAGCAATGACTCAATTATGCAGGGCAAATAAAGGAAAGCAAACTATAAGAATCATCTAATAAGTACAACATATGTAACAACAAAAGTATAAATGTTTTTTCATCAAATCGCCCCATAGAGGGAAAACACAACACCTAATAAACACAAGGAAACGGTATCCCTCATAATATCCATTGCAGTGAACATATGAATACTGATATCAAGCATTGCAGAGTGTACAGGTAAAACTGTGGGAAAAAGTTAATAGAAGTAATAAGACATAAAAGAAGCAAGTACAGCTGAGGTACAATGAGCAACTATCATTACGAGGGCTATCTAACCCACATCACCATAAGGCCTGAATGAAATCACAACATGCATATGGGATAATCATACAACCTCACCGCCTAGCACATCACAAAAAAGTAGAACATAACATAGGTTAAGGGCACAAATAATATCCACTATGCCTGATAGCATAAGAAAAATGGCAATCTCATACCAGCACACAAACTTGATCTGATACAAAACACATATTCTCATTGAGCTTTCAAATAGTCCCAACCAAATTCCGATCCTTCCCAATTAGATAAGTATGCTTCAAAAAGATCTACAACAACTTGTCGATAAAACATGCTATTAATAATTCTGTTCTCGACATTTCTTCAATATCCGCAAACAGGAAATAGTCCATTCATAAGGGCATCTAGCCCCAAACCTCAGGAATACCGAAATTTCCATACCCAACTAAACTACGCAAATCAAATGGCTGATATATCACTCACACCCTATTATTCTGCTGAAGCACCCATATAGGATTTCTAGCTGCGTATCAAAACATGAACCCCGAAAGCCTCAAAACCCATTAATCACCATGCTACTAGCCACACACCTACAAACAAAAACTCAAGGTACCTTCCAAAAATGCACACCCTTTACATATGATCGCCAACAAGGTCAACACTCATTTATTTTTTTATACCTATTCAGGGAAAAGCTACAATGTACCACATATTCCCTATGCCATAGCAGCTAGCAGAATCAAGTCATTGCCCAAACCATCAAGAACTCCTCGAGATCCACTCGCACATAACTAGCCATTAGGACTGTATCTCCCTAAATTAACAGGGTCACACAGACCGTCCAATCTATGAGTGTTGCTACAAATGCCAGTAGAGAATTCGCATTCAAAAGGACCAATTACTTCCATTGCCAGGCTGACCCCATCACTAACAAACTGAACCATTTCTTCAGATAGTCGATAAGAAATATCCCCCATCAACGCCCCAATATCATCCCTTGCAAGATCTCAATCTTTAGCTATATACAAATTTTGGAAACCTTCCAATGCCACTTATATACATACCTCAGGCCAAAACTAATGTAAATCTGACTCTACAATCTGAATGGCGCTAGTGGACTCCTCCACTTAGCGCGAAGCCATAGAAAACAACATTTGATGATCCGCAAAACTAACTTTCGCAGCTTGCTCGACACCAATCACAAGTTACCCCATACCACTAGCCGTCCTCAATCAACATCCACCTCGCAACCTTGCCACAATTGCGGCGACTAGTCAACCAATTAAACCTTCACAAGTTCGCACTTATCAACCAAACGTCAGAAACCATTGTGCCTCCATATGAAAAATTTAATAGTCTCTTAATGCCTCTATATCTTCAGTCTAGACGACACATTGAGCCAATGTCTGAGCATCCCTGACTCCTTCGTAGACCGTTTGTAGCATCACGAACCACTGGCACATAGCAGACACTAAGAGCGTGATATCATACATGAGTGGATGTAGAGGAACATAAGTTATATACCTCGAGCTAAATCAATATCACACGATAAGGAATTAAAGAAGTGGAATTTCCTAATAGTCATGTAGCCTCTCGAAGATAAGTACAGACATCTCCGTACCGATCCGCGAGACTCTACTAAACCTGCTTGTGACTCGTAGCACCTATGAAGCTAGTGCTCTGATACCAACCTATGACGACCCAAAATACCTCCGAAGAAGTCATGATGGCACCTAGTCTCTAAACTAGGTAAGCCTAGCATAAGCTGAGATAACATTGATATTTACTAACTTTAAATTAAATTACTCTGAACAAATTCCATTTCCCAAAACCGTTGGTACAAGTCACAAGCCTTTCTAAGAGTAATTATACAAAATAAATATATCACTCCTCTGAAACAAAAGGAATATATGGAAATAAGTACAAATGAAGGTGACTATGAGGCCCGCGAACGCTTGTAGTAGGTTTACCTTGAGTCTCCACCGCAACCACCCGCATAGCTACTACCGATCAAATACCTGAATCTGTACATAAAAATGTGCAGAAGTTTAGTATGAGCACACTACGAAGGTGCCCAAGAAGTATCAAGACTAACCTCGGTAGGTAGTGACAAGGAACAGTCCAGACACCTACTGGTCAAATAAATTGAACAGGTTTTGAAAATAAACTATCAACCTAGAAATGACATAGTAATATCAATAGCAAGGAAATAATAAACTACAATTAGTAGAAACAATAAAGAGGAACGCAGGTGGGAACGAAAGATAACCAAATACATTAACACCAATATAACAGGAGCACAAACAAGTAAAAATGTACTCAAACAAGGAAGACAATGTCAGCTCAATAAATCATATCATTTCTGATGCATAATTTTCAGCCATCTCAAACTCGATGTCTAATATCATATCCTCAATTACCAAACTTTTAGCACAACCTAGCACCTTGTGCCCACATATTTCTATATCACTTTACACAGTAACATTCTAATGTTACTCAGTTCATATGGTCCATAACTAATTCAATTAAGATGTTCAAGGAGTCTGATTTACATAACATAAAATAGAGTACAACTTCCAAACCAATTAGGAAATCAGCAAGAAAAGATTAAGTATTTTTACGAAATCATTTGAATAAAGAAAGTATCATTTTAAATTAAAGTACAACATTGAATGAATTATTACCTTTAATTAGGAATTTAATAAATTAACTTAGTAGAAATTCCATTTTTAAGTTAAATACAACCACAGACGGTTTAAGGAAATTTAGTTGAATAACTAAATGAATTGAAGTTGAAACAATTATTAAAACTTTAAAGTATTGAAAAATATGTATATAAGTACGGCGAAGTATTGAAAACACGATGGGGTTCCTTCACCAAAGGATCACAGTGGTAAAGCAATCTGAATAGTATAAATACTTGAATTGGTAACAACAAATAAACATAGCAAACGGAAAGTGCACGGCATCACCCTTCGTGCTTTTACTCTCGTTCTCACCATAAGAATCAATATTAACTTTTATTCTTTCTTGTTGCGGGGTGCAACCCGATCATAATCATATAGTACTGTTGCAGCGTGCAACCCGATCCAAATCATATAAAATGATATTACGGCGTACAACCCAATCCAAATCATATAATATTGTTGCGGCGTGAAACCCGATCCAATATAATATTATTGCGGTGTGCAAACCGATCCCATATAATATATTGCAGCGTGCAATCTGATCCAATATAATATTGTTGCAGCGTGCAACCCGATCAAATAAAATATTATTGCGGTGTGCAACCTGATCCAATAAAATATTGTTGCGGCATGCAACCTGACATAATATAAAATGGTTCGACGTGAAACCCGATCCCATATAATATTGTTGCGGCGTGCAACCCGATCCAATATAATATTGTTGCGGCATGCCATCCGATCCAATATAATATTTTTGCGGCGTGCAACCTGATCTCATATAATATTGTTGCGGGGTGCAACCCGATCCAATATAATATTATTGCGGCGTGCAAACCGATCTAATATAATATTGTTACGGCGTGCAACCCGCTCCCATATAATATTATTGTGGCATGCAACCCGATCCCAATATATAAATAAACACTAATCACAAGAGAATCCGGGCAAGAGAATAATAAGGAAACAACAATATCCCGGCAAGGGAGTCAACAACAAGAATAAACACGTCCCGGAAAGGGAACCAACAATAAGAATTAAATATGTCCCGGCAAGGGAATCAGCTATTACTAAACTTGTACCAATAATTAACTTCACAATGAAAACTCAACTAAACAACAAGACATAATAAGCACATGATAACTACACCGGTAACCAAAATAATTGGATATGTAAAACATTTGCACGAAGTCATAGAGAAATTCAAAATCAAGAAGTATCAAAATAATAAGGAAGGCGATCACTTCAATTGAGACAATTAAGGGTCAATGTAACATGTAAGAATTAGAGGAAAACTAACAACATCATATGGAGCATATAGAGGCAATTTAAGCAATTATTAAACCCCATCATAATGGGATAATTCCCACAATATGAACATAAGGACCTAAGTGCCCTAGAGCAAATTTCCCATAAATAGGTCCGAGCACACACTCGTCACCTCGCATGCACGGAATAAAATTAGCATAGAACACTCAAATCGTAAGGGGAAGTGGCACACACAAGGTTACGCAAGATACTTACCTCATTCGGCCAATTCAATACTCAAGTTAACTTCTTTTTTTTTAGGTAATTAAATCTTTATATTTACCACCAAAGTAATATTTGCAAATCAGTAGGTCATATCAACCTAAATTCCATCCTGGTTACAATCAACTATCCTCCATCTAATTGTCTATCAACTATATCTATTAGTAATTACAATTTGCTAGCAAAACTTTAGTATACCCCTCAGCTCTCATACTACATACATAGGCCACCTTTTTTGCAAGAATATCCCATGTTGTAGCTGTTTTTTCAAAGGCTCTTTGTAACGACTTGACCTGTCATTTTTGGTATTTACACCCCGATCCCCCATTAACTGCTTCCCCTAAGTTCATTTCTGCTATTTTGGTTTGCCGGGACGTTCGGTGTTAGGATTCGGAGTGTTTTGGGACACTTAGTCCCTAAATGAGAGTTTAAGAGTTGAAAATGGCCAATATTTGAAACAATGTGAAGACGACCGCGGAATGGAAATTTGATGGTTCCGTTAGCTCCGTTAGGTGATTTTGGGGTTTTGGAGCGTGTTCGGAATGTATTTTGGAGGCTCGTAGCTCATTTAGGCTTGAAATGCCGAAATTTGAAATTTTGAAGTTTCCGGTTCGATAGTGAGTTTTTGATCTGAGGGTCGAATTTGAATTTTCAGAAGTTGCAATAGCTCCGTAATGTCATTTGGGATGTGCACATAAAATTTTAGGTCATTCGGGCGAGGTTTGGTTAGGTTTTTGATCGAAAGTGTGTTTTGTTGGAATTTGAAGTTCTTAGTCTTGAATCTTTGATTTAATTGGATTTCTGGTGTTGTTTTAGGTGTTTTAAGGATTGGTGCAACTTCGAATAAGGTATTAGGTGGTATTGGTGCTTTTGGTTGAGGTTCCAGGGGCCTCGGGATGATTTCGGGTGGTTAACGGAGAAAATTTCTAAGTTTGCTGCAGCTGGTATTTTTGACCCTTTTGGTATTTTTTGCTTATGCGGTTGGGAACCGCAGAAGCGGCTTCCACACCGCAAAAGTGAGGTTTGGCCTTCCCCTCAGAGACCGCAAAAAGCGGTTACCTTTCCGTAGGAGCGGAACCGCATGAGTGGTGATCTGTTCGCAGAAGCGGGACCTGTTCCCTTAAGTGAAAACCACATAAGCGGTTAGCTTTCTGCTTAAGTGGGACCACAGAAGCAGTCCCTTGTCCGCAGAAGCGTAAATGAATGTTCATAAGTATCAATTTTGAGGGTTTAATTTCATAACTTTGAAAATCAATTGAGAGCACGGGAGAATGCGATTTCGAGTGGGTTTTGAAGAGAAAATCATTGGGTAACATTTATTTGATTCCTTTTCATTATATTTCATCATTATATAGTTAAATACATCATTGGAATTCAAATTTAGGATCAAAACTTGGTAATTTGGGGTAAAACTTCATAAACTATTGGGTTTTGAGGGGACATTGGGCCTCCGATTTAGGAGATTTTTATATGGTTAGACTCGTGATAGTACGAGGGTTCTGAAAATGTGAAAATTATTCAATTCCGAGACGTCGGCCAAAGGGGCATTTTGGTCATTTTACCTATTTTTGCGCACTTTTTAATCGTGGAATTAGTATTTTGCAATATTATTTACAATGTGTAATTGAATTGAATAGATTTGGGCCATTGGAGTCGGATACTCGTGGCAAAGGCGCGGTTTTTAGTGATATTGAGCTGGTTCAAGGTAAGTGGCTTTTCTAACCTTGTATGGGGGACCTTTCCCCTTAGGATTTGTCTCTTGATATTTGAGTGACTTGTACGTGAGGTGACGAGCGCGTACTTGAGCCGATTGATGAAAAATCTGATTTCACTTAAGTTGTTGATTTTTAGCTTTCTTTCTTACTTGCTTTATCCAACATAAAAATCATTGTTGTGCTAGATTAGGAAAGCATGTTTACCTGACTTGACTGCGTAATTGCTTAAGTTGTTTTGACTGTACTACGTGAAGCATGCTAGGCTATTTCTATCGGTTGCTCAGTCTTTCGCACTTTATTCTTTGGTTTGTTTCTGGCTGTGATTGCGCATTTACATTGGGACTATGGATGTGGGATTACGGTAGCTTCCCCCCCCCCCCCCC
>MU728616.1:94585-134812 GCA_026770625.1 Nicotiana glauca
TGCACATTGATGATTGGACTACAGGACGGTATCCCGGGAGATCCTTTGGTATTGGTACGAGAGTTAGACTACGGGACCGTATCCCGGGAGATCCACTGGACAGTTGAGGAAAAGGGCTACACGACGGTATCCTAGGAGACCCTCATTGGTATCTTGATATTGAACTGTGTTTACTTTGTGTTTCTGCTCCATCCTTGTAGTTATTATTGCTTCGTTGAATTGCCTTATTACATTGCTGCGTTATTATTTTTTTCGGATTTCCACACTGTTAATTATTACTATTGTTATATTTTTGCCTCAGCAGGGCCCTGACCTTTCCTCGTCACTACCCAACTGAGGTTAGGCTTGGCCCTTACTGAGTACCACTGTGGTGTAATCACGCCCTTCCTGCGCATGTTTTTCATGTGCAGATCATCCAGGTACCTCTACTCAGGCGCACCATCAGTGAGGCAGGAGGACCACAGAGACTTCGAGGTAGTTTTGCTGCGTCCTCAGACCGACGAGTCTCCCTCTTACTCTATCTTTAGTACCTAGTTTTCTCTCTTTTGGTTGTTAGAATATTCTGGAGTTTTGGAGCCATACTGTACATTTCTATAGCCTGTGTTGCCCGTGAGTTTCCGGGTCTTTGGGAATTTTAGTAAACTTGTGTTATTGAGTTGTACATGCCGAGTGGCATCCAGTACAGTTACTTTTAGTTATTTAATTTGGTTTTCCTCTGTTTTTCCGCAAATATTATATTTTTCGCAATATTTGGCTTACCTGGTCGTGGGGACTAGATGCCATCACGACATGTTCATGATCGGTGAACTAGGGTCGTGACACTCTTGCATTTCTTTCTATCCACAAAGTATACACGTATTCTGCAACTACCATTTTGAGTATTCTAGCCAATTGCGATCTTCCCTTCGTCTTCTGTATTATCCATTGCTGCCATTCTGTCTATGAATGTAAGCTAACTTGCATTTGGATCCATTGCATGAGCCTTCTCCACAAATATCTGCCATATGCACACTCTGCAAACATATGCTCTTTTGTTTCCAAAGCTTGTTTACAAAAACAGCATAGTTCATCTACTGGGATCTTCCATTTCATCAGCCTATCAACATTTTGGAGTCTTCCATGCATCATCAACCACAGTATAAATATTGCTTTTGGTCTAGCCTGGTTTTGATACATTAGTCCCTTCCATGCTACCTTTTGCATCTCCCCTATTAGCTGCATATACACATGCTTGATCACTGTCTTCTATTTATCTTGATTGCTAGTAATCCCTGCCATATTAGTTCTTGCTTCAAATATTTTCTTCAGCATCCATGATGTTTGTTGTGGCACCCTTATAGTATAAAAGTACTGATCTTTAATGTAGTAACTATGGATCCATTTAATCCATAGTTTGTCCTTCTTATTTGCTAGCTCCCATGTATACTTTGTTATTGCTGCTTTGTTCCACAATGCCAAATTAACCAGATTTAGTCCCCCTGTAGTTTTTGGTGCACACATCCTCTCCCAAGATACCAGTGCCTTTTTTGTGATTACATTCTCCCCTGACCAGACATAACTTCTGCAATAAGCCTCAATTGTCTTGACCACCTTAGTTGGTATGATGAAAATCTAAGCCTAGTATGCTTGGATACCAAAGATAACATGCTGAACAAATTGAATTCTACCTGCATATGACAATTTCTTAGCGGTCCAAGATGATATTCTTGCCACTATTTTGTCAATAAGTGGCTGCCATTGCATGATAGATAGCTTCTTGGAGTCAAGAGGGATGCCTAAGTATTTGAAAGGCAATGACTCTTGACTATATCCTAGTTTTTTCTGAATCTCCTTTTGTGCCTCTTCACTGACTCCTCCAAAATAGATAGAACTTTTTGCTAGATTAGCACTAAGTCCTGAAGCTGCTAAAAAGATCTGGAATCTATCATGAACCTGACTTACTGAAGTTACATCTCCTCTTGCAAAGATCAGGAGGTCATCTGCAAAACTCAAGTGAGTTAAGTTCAGCCTTGCACACAAAGGGTGGTAATGGTATGCTTGCTCCTGCTTTAAGGTCTTTAAACTCATGTTGAGATATTCCCTAGCTGTGGCAAATAAAAAGGGTGACATATGGTCCCCTTGTCTCAGTCCACTAGCTATATCAAAAGGCTTTGTTGTTTCACCATTAACAAGAATTATGTAGTTCACTGTTGTCACACACTCGATGGTCCAGCTGATGAATTTAGTGGGAAATCCCAGTGCCTCCAACATTTGATGCAAGTATCTCTAGTCTACTGTGTCATAAGATTTTTGAATGTCCACTTTGATAAGGCATCTAGGAGAGATATTCTTTCTAGAGTAGGCTTTGACTAGTTCATGAGCAAGAATCACATTATCTGTAATCTTTCTTCCTGAGATGAATCCAGCTTGAGTTTTTGAAATAATGGATGCAATGAATTTTTGTATTCTATTAGCAAGAACCTTAGCTATCAGTTTATACAGCACAGTGCAGCAAGCTATAGGTCTATATTCTCTGATGTTTGTGGGATTTGGGACTTTAGGCAGGATAGTGATGGTTGTACAGTTCACCGCCCTGTACAACTTCCCTATGACAAAGAAGTTTTTGACTGCTTGATAAACTTCATCTACTATTATTGGCCATCCTTTCTTCAAAAATATTGCATTGTAACCATCTACCCCTGGAGCTTTATCATTTCCAATTGCATTTAGCCCTTCATATATTTCATGTTCAGTAACTTCTGCCACCAAGTTTACCTGCTGTTCATGATTAAGAACTTGCCCTCTCTTCATTATTTCTCTATTGACTGCTGGTAAGTTCCCTATTGTTGATCCCGTCAATGCTTTGTAGAAGCTGATAATCTCTGCTTGTATCTGCTGATGGCCAATTAATTTGTTTCCAAAGCTATCTTGTAATTATGTGATCACTTTCCTTTGCCTTTTTTCCTTCATTACTGCTGAGAAGTATTTAGAGTTAGCATCTCCAAGTCTAAGCCATGTAGCTGTAGCCTTCTGTTGTAGTATGCTTTCTTCTATTAAGGACCATTTCTCCAAGTACTCTAGAGCTTGTTTTTTCTCATTAGCTAGTTTATCTAAATAACCTTTTGTAATTTGTGCTTGAATATCCTGCAGCAAACTCCTAGTTGATTCCAGCTTTTCTGTGATTCCCTTGAATTCACTATGTTGAGCTGCTTCAACAAAGGTTTTAGACTCTTTAGCGTTTGCCATATATTCTTCATAGGATCATGATCATGCTGTTCTTTCCATACTTCTTCTACCAGTGGTATAAATCTTGGATGTTCTGCCTAGACATTAAAGAATCTGAAAGGGATCTTACCATGTGGTACTTGCCTTCTGATAGAGATAACCATTGGTGCATGGTCTGAAATAAATGGGAGCCTATATTCTGCCTCCATATGTCCATACTCTTGCATCCATTCATTATTCCCTAAGGCTCTATCAATCCTTATATATACTCTATCTGTTCCTTGCTGTTTATTTGATCATGTATAGTAGTCTCCCCTCCAAGCTAGTTCATGTAGATTCAGTGTCTTCATACACCAATTGAAGTCTTGAATTTCATTCCTTGTAACTATTTTCCCACAGATTCTGTCTTGAATTGTTAAGACAGGGTTAAAATCTCCCCAGATAATCAAAGGTTCTGTGTTCTGAGGTACTTCAGTTTTCAATTGCTGCCATGAAAGTTTCCTTTTTTCTATAGTATTAAAACCATACACTGCTGTCATGAGATAATTTATATTATTATGCTTGCTTACAATTCTGCAGTGAATTGTTTGAGCAGATTTCCCTAGCACTGTAATGTCATAATTCTGAGGATACCAAAGAATCCAAATTCTCCCATTTATTGCATATTCATAGTTGTATTGAGCTTGCCATCCAGGTGTTACTAACCGTGAAATCTTAACTGCTTTTTCCTTCTTTACTCTAGTTTCCACTAACCCCACTAGCTTAATATTATTCTCCTTTATATAGTTAGCCAACTCCTTTTGTTTATATCTCTTGTTGGTACCTATTATATTCCATACCATCCAAGACATGTCAATGTTGGGATTGCCCACCTATATTAGGTGGTTTTAAAATTGCTATCACAGCTGTACTCTGGCTTGCTTGGGTCCTTTGTTAGGGACATTATTGCTTTGGCATAGGTCATTTGAGTGTCATCTTCCTTCATTTTCCCTTTATCGACTTTCCTGCTTGTTTCTATTGCTTCTTCTTCTTTTTGATGATCTTCCTTACTTTCAGTTGGCTTAGGAAACATTCACAACTTCCTTGCTGGCTTCTTCATCTTGTTTCTGGTTCCCTTCATTTGTTGTAACTTTAACTGATTCCTTTATTCTCCATATTTGTTTTACTAGTGGTGGTTTCCTATTCCTAGGCTGCGAAATTTTCTTATCACTTTCCTTTGGGATTTTATTGCAATTATGCCCTATCTTTAAATATTTTTCACAAAACTCAGGTTTCCAGTCATACTCAACTACTTGCTCAAACATCACCCCTCCATCATTCATGACTGTACTTGTTGGCAGGGGCTTTGTAACATTCACATCTATCAGTATTCTAGCATAGGAGATTCTTGTCTGTTTAGCAGTATACTCATCTGCAAACATAGGGATCCCTATTGTACTTGCTATTCTACTCACTGAGTTCCCACTCGAATAGTTCATGGGAAGTTTTGGGAACCTTAACCATAGTGGAATATCTGTCAAGAATTCTGCTGGAAAATCAAAGTATGGAGACCAATGTTTCATTATCATTGGTCTTCCATTCATTGTATAGGGCCCAGCACACATGATTTCCTTCATTTCTTCCAGAGTTTGAAATCTCACAAGATAATATCCCTCATCATGATAGAACAGATCTGGCATGGCAACTGTGTTCCACACCTGATTGATGCACCTTTTCATATAGTTATATCCTAGTTTTTCACCCAAGACATAGACAATCAAGGCATTCTTCCATTTCAGATTTTCCTGCTCAATTTCTAATTTCTCAAGTTTAGCTACTAAATTTCCTTCTACAATTTCAGGGGTAATGTAAGTCAGTGTCATACCATTTGCTGCAGATCTATTGCCTGTGAGTACATTAGCCCAGGTAGATTCAGTTGGTGTAGCTTGCTTTTGCTCTTTATTCATCAATGGAACAGTAATTTCAGCTGGAGTCTTAGCTGTATTTTCCTGTTCTTTGCTCAATGGAACAGTAACTTCTCGAGTTGCAGGTGGAGTGATGCTTCCTCATAAATCAACATGCATAGGGATTGGGCTCTGATTTTCTTGTTTCTGCTATTGTTTAGCTGATCTTGAAGCTTCTCCATGGTAAATCTGTGGTGGAAGTACAGATCCAAGCACCTTCAATGCTCCAGAAATGCTACTCACCTTCGATGCTCCAGAAATGGTTTCCATGAACTTTGTTGCACTCCTTTCCAAGGTGTTGAGCTTAGGGATTTTGTCATCTACACGAATTTGTTGCTTTCTAGGACGTCCGCGAGCTTTCTTTCCAGCCATGGCAGAGACGGCACATGTTTGCTTAACATGCGCCGAGAGAACTTGGAGATGAAAGTTTAAAATTGTATTTTTTTTTTCTCAAATTAACTTTTCCTTTACAAATTCATCAACGTTCGGCTCAATCTAGCCAAAAATGACTTGAATACATCTAACAATGCAAGAGAAAATAATTCCAATTAACAAAATTATAATTCTTATACAATTGCAAAAAGTCAACAAAAGTAGCTCCTCGGTCCCACACCTCGGAACCCGAATAAATTTACAAAAATCGAATATCCATTCGATACGAGCTCACCCATACAAAAATTATCCAATTCCGATACCATTTGGTCCTTCAAATCATCATTTTACATTTTTGAAAGATTCACAATTTTTCCCAAATTCCATCCCAAACCACAAATCAAATGATGAATTCAATGATAGATTCATGTATTCTAGCTAAATCCGAGTTTGGATCACTTACCCTGATGAATTTCTTGAAAAACCTTCGAAAAATCGCCAAGATCCGAGCTCTCTAGATCAAAATATGAAGTAAAACCCTAAACCTCATATTTATAGTGCACCTCCCACATTTCCATCACTGCTGACCGTACAAAAACCACCGCTGACCGCGGTCCAGGTCCATCACCGCTGACCGCAGAGAATGTTGACTGTAGCAACATGCTTTAGTATTTTGGCTATAACATTCTCTATTGATGTCTAAATTGTGATTTCTTTATCTTTCTAGAAACTAGACACGAAGCTCTACAACTTTCATTTATGAATCATCTCAGATTTCCTTGTATATCAAAAGATATAGGATTTTGAAAGTCAGACCAGTGCACCTGCGGAACATCTTGATATGCGGCCGCACACCAAATTGTGCGGTCTGCACTGGGGTCTGCAATCCACACTCTCCTCAGTGTTCCACATATTTTTGGTGTGGTTCGCACTCCCAAAAGTTCCAGAACCATCTCAGAGTACCGAAATACCCGGACTTGCTCAAAATTCACCCCGGAACTTATCTGAGGCCCCCGGAACCTCAACCAAATGTAGCAACACATCCCATAACATCATACGAACTTAGCCCTACTCTAAAATCACTTTAAACTTAGCTAAGACCACGAATCAGATGCCCAAACACATGAAAATCACTATAAACTTCAAGAACCTCTACAATTGCAACCAAGCATCCGAACTATATCAAATCAACTCCAAACGACACCAAATTTTGCAGGCAAGTCCCAAATGACATAACGGAGCTGTTCCAACTTTCGGAATTGCATTTTAACCTCAATAACATAAAAGTCAACTATGGGTCAAACCTCTCTTTTTCCCAAACTTTAACTTTTCCAACTTTCACCAAAATACCCCAATTTAACCTACAGAACTCCAAACCTAAATTCGAACACACTCCCAAGTCTAAAATCACCATACGTAGCTACTGACATTACCCAAAACTCATTTCGAAGCCGTTTACTCAAAAGTCAAATTCCGGTCCAATTCTCTCCGCTTAAACTTCCAGAACAATGTTCCTTCTTTCCAATTAGACTCTGATTCATCCGAAAAGTGAATACAACCCTACACACAAGTCGATATGCATAATGTGAAGCTGCTCTTGAACTCAAACTATCAAACCGGATGCAATTGTTCAAAATGACCAGTCGGGTCGTTACAGGGGGGTGGAAGCCTTTGCATAAATCCTCAATGCATATTGACTGTAAAAACTGAGTGTGCTGGCCAAATTTACTTTGCGCAATTGAAAAGCTGGTAGCAAATTTAAAAATATTTTCTTGCTTGTTTTGACAAGGACTGACTCAGAGTAAGGACACAATGATGCAAACTAACAATATACAAAGGACAGCCTCTGTCAGGAAGGACAAAAAGGAAGAATTTTTTTAAGGTAACTAGCGTTAATGATCATGAAATGTATTTTGGACTTAACGGCCTGATCTATCAAACTGATCCAATATTCCCTTTTACCGTTTTTATGACCTTTGAAGTCGGGCTTGTTCGTGTCAATCCTTTGCATCGGCTACACGACTCACATTCGTCTAGTGGTGCCTCGAGGGATTTTCACTAACAAGTCTCTCTCATTTATTTATCTCTCCTTCCCATCGCCTTACAGTGCCCATGAGGGTTTTCACTAGTAAGGCTCTTAATTTTTTCTTTTTCTTTTTTTTTCTTTTTATTTTGCCTTCTTATATGAGCAAGTTGACATTGTTCTATGTCATGTGACAACTGTTGCTCATTGCATGCATCTCATTGCATTCTTGAAGGCTGATCAGAGGTCTTTATTTAGAAGGTTTTTGGATAGGTTGGAAAGAAAGGACAACATGAAGGCTCAAAGTAGACTCAAAATGATTGGGGTTGTATACTTACAACTCTTGAATCGACTCTTTCAAAAATTAAAACAAACTCATGCCCCAATTTTAAATGTTGAATGTTTTTTTATTTTTTTTGAATTCTTATTTGGTTGGACTGAACCGTGTAGGCTGCCTACGTATCCTTTTTTTTAAGGAATCGGGTTGAACGTAGTTCAAACATCTGAACTAACTATTTTTCATCTTTCTTTATGTTTCTTATTTTTCCTTTTTTTTTCTTTTTTTTTTCTTTTTCTTCTTTTCTTCTTTTTTTTCGAAACATGTTTCCCCAACTTTTATTTTTTTGGGGGAATGGACCTTTGATTATTCCTTTTTTTCTTCCTTTTTTTCACTTGAACTTTCTAAGAGTTGCCCCATTTTGTACTCTTAGGGCATGGACTTCTTTTTTTTCATTATTTTTTCATTTTTATTTTTTAGATTTTTAATTCTAAAATTGATTCCAAAAGAGGGTGGACAAAGAAAATAATGCAGGCTCAAAACAGGTAACGAAGGGTATAAAGTGTTTGGATAGCAGAAAAAGGGCCTCCCAGCCTCGAGACGCCACACATAGTATATTTTTGTGATTACAACATTGACGAACATATCTGTCTTCTTGGTGTGTCGTGGTCACAAGACACTTTCCATCCCTTAATGTCAAACTTTCCAACAAACTTCATTTGATTAAACATCCTCAAGCCCGATCCTCACAATGATTTGAAGGTGAATTTACTCGACCTTAGTTCCCAAGTATTTCAAATCTTTATTCATCCTAAACAATGTCTTGTTCTCAGTTATCCAATTCAAGCTTAAATAAATTTTCTAAGATCTGGCCAAAAATTCCGCATGCATGTCGTATTACTAAAACTAGCGGGAAAAGAACTAAGCATGGAATAACACAAAAGGATATATTTCATCGAGTAAACAACAAGACAATCAGCCTAAAATCAGATTTACAAACCTAAAATAACCCGGCTAATGAAAATAGAAACAAAATAGACAGACATGACTCACATAAATAGAATAGCGGGATAGAAGTGTTTGACTTAAAAAAATAAATAAAATATGGATCACAGCCCTGAAATAACCCAGATAATAGAAAAAACATCAAAACAAGCTACCAATATTCCTTCCCAGTGAGAAGGGAATGACTTTTTAATTGCTAAGCTTGACATTTAGCCACAAATTCGCTCATCAGAATCACCATGGCCTTCTCCAATTTCAGTCGGCAAGTTCCCGAAAGGATTCTCATACTCCATGTCACCAGGCACCATCCCCACAAAGTGTGCATTATCATGTGCATATAAAGGATTATGCTTGATATTATGGGTGTCACTATCTTGGATCACAATTTTTTTTCCTGGATCATCCTTTATACTTCTCTTTTTAAATCCCGACAGCTTTGAACATTGTGCCCCTAGGAATTCGAATGGTATTCACACCTTTTAGAATGGTCAAAGATTCTTTAACGCGGGTCTACATGATTTGGAGGAATACGTGCAATCATGTCATAATGCTTTAATTTCTCAAACAAGATTGTATAGGACTCTCCTATCGGTGTAAAATTATCTTTCAACCTTTATTACCTTCTATACCCCTAGCTTGGATGTGGGTTATAGGGAATTTAAAAACTTTATAAAGGATGGTGGAGATTTTGCAGTGATGGTGGTCTCCTTCTAGGGTGTTTTGGTGGCAGGACATTATACTGAGGTAGAGCAACAGAGTATTGCGGGTTCTGAGGTGGATAGTAGTGCTCAGGGAGATCATCAAAAAACAGACGAGGCTAGTCATGCCTTCGAGATGTTCTCCTAGGATCTCTTCTGATGTTATCATGATTTCTTCAACCTTCTCATTCGTGTCACTAAAATTATCATATTCAATTTAGACAGCTTGAGTTGCAACTTTGAGAGTTGCTTGACTTATAATTATGCCTGACTTAAGGCCATTCTCTACCATTTCTCCCATTTTGATTGCTTACGAGAAGGATTTGCCAACTGCAAACATCATGTTTTGAAAGTAATTTGGCTCTTGATCTTGAAGGAAGATAGTGATTAGCTCATGGTCATCCATGGGTAGCTTAGCTCTAGCTCCTTGTTCTCTCAATTTAATGGCATATTCCTTGAAGCTTTCAGTTGGTTTCTTCTTCAGATTTGAAAGGGAATTACGGTCCGGGGCGATGCAATGTTATATTGGTACTGTTTGACAAAGGCCTGGGTCATGTCATCCCAGACATACCAGCGAGATGTGTCTTAATCTATAAACCATTCGGAGCCTACACCCATAAGGCTTTCCCCAAAATAAGCCATCAGTAATTCTTCATTTCCTCCCGCACCTCCTAGTTAATTACAATACCTTTTCAGGTGGTCTATAGGGTCTCCATGTCCATCATACTTTTTAAATTTGAGAATCTTGAAACCAAGTGGCAAACGAACATAACGAACATCGGGGAACATACATAGATCCTTTAAGGCAATAATCTTCTGACCTGCCAACCTTGCATATTTTTCAATTGTTGTTCTAAGTTTTTAACTCATTGGGTCATTTCTTCCTGTGCCATCTTTTGGGAAGGCTTCCTATTCTTCGCAGGAAGTTCAAATAAGCACCAGTGGTACTCAGAAGAGTGGTACTGCACTTGCTGGGTAGCAAATTGTGACTCATGAGTTTTCCTCTGAACCACCATCAGTTGTGGGATGGTGAAGACAGGCATAACAGTAGTAGTTGTATGATTGGTTGTCAATGGCAAACAGTTAGAACATGCAATAGAATTCCAGCTGTAGTTGTATAGTTGGGATAAAGACTGAAACCAGGTGGACATGATTGATCAGACAATGATAACGGAATGGTAGTAGTCGAGATAGATGTGAACTTTAGGAAACCATGACAAGAAAAGGGTGGTCCTTGGCCATTGGCCCATGCTTGACACATTTCAGTCATTTTTTATTTCGGTACTCAATTTTCCTCAACCACAGTAAATTCTTGTTGAACCCTCTGACCTCGAGTCTCTTGAACACTCATAATATCTTCGATGTAAATTGTCATTGGCATTTTCCTTTTGTATCTTGTGAATTTTTGATGTGTTGCCAGCTTACCACAAACCTACCACCTCAACTTTCTTCACAATTCAAAAAAAAACATGTTAGAATGGACTCAGTCGGTCCTTTTTATTATCATTCTTCCTATCACTTTTTTTTTTGCCTTTTTTCATTTTTTTCTTTCAAAATCATTGACTGAACCTGATGTGGGTTGCCTACGTATCATGTGGAAACATGAATCAGATCTTGCGTAATTCGGGAGCACTCAGAATAAAATAAATAAACTAACTCATTTTTTTGGATTCTGAATTTATTTTTTATTTGAAAGAAAGGCTTATAAAGAAGAAAGAAAATATTTTAAGATTTTGATTTTTTTTTTGGAATTTCGAAAGAAAAACTTCTAAAGAAGAATGAAAATATTTTTGAATTTTTTGAAAATTGGGGTCTTAAAGAAAGAACTTTCTATAGAAGGAAGTAAATGAAAATATTTTTGGATTTTTTAAAAATTGACGTCTTAAAGAAAGAATTTTCTAAAGAAGGAAGTAAATGAAAATATTTTTTGGATTTTTTAAAAATTGGGGGCAGTAACCGATGAGGTTTGCCTACGTATCTCACATCCGGTGAGAATCAGATGCGCGTAGTTCTGTCAGTTGTGACGGAATAGAGGAAACATGACCTTTGAAAACATTGACTTATTTTCTTTTCTTTTTTTTCAAAATTTTGGCAGAGTTTCGAATTGCAAATACCTACCTCACTGCTTTTTTTTCATTTTCCTTTTTTTCTCTTTTTGTTTGTCTTTTTCTTTCCCTATTCTAGAAGCAGTCAACATGCAAGACAAAACAAACAGATATGCAAGAAGCACGCAAGATGCATTAGGATGGTCCTTTAAATTGGGTACACCTGTCCTAGACTGACCCAACCCTTGTGTTTATTTCCCAAAGCCAAATGCAAGTGATGCAAACAAAATGTTCCAACTAGGGATCCGGCATGAGGCTATGTTATTCTAGGTTTGAACCCTCGGGTGTATTGTTCTAGACCTGGCTTACCCGAGCGGACAACTCAAGCCGAGGGGAGCAGCGTACCCGGAATATTGAAGCTTCACCGGCTTTGCAACTTGTACGAACCCTCATTCTAAATTTAGGATATGACTCTAATAGAAAAGAAGCCATGCAAAGCGCACGCTTCCTAGATGATTTAGAAGACTCAGAGAAAAGAGGGTTTCATAACAGTTTATATACAGTCCAAATAATATCAAAGCGGTAAAAAATGACATTTAGCACATTAGGCTCAAACACATAAAAAAATTAGATAATAAACAAAAGCAAACCATAATGGTTACTCCAAGCTCGAATTCTGAACCCTGAACCAGAAGTTCTGGGTTCTTTTTCCCAACAGAGTTGCCAGAGCTGTCGCACCTCCTTTTTCCCGAGGGGGATAGGGAGTTTTTCCAATTTAAGTGACATTAATCGAAATGGAATTATTTTATTTAATTCAGAGTCGCCACTTGGGATAATTTATGATGTCACAGGTCACTGATTTATTTTAAATCCCAAATCGAGAAAAATTGTCTCTTATTTATGGTTTACGAAAACTAGAAGATCGAGTAAGGAATTCTGTTAATTCGGGAGAAAGTGTGAGGCGCTCCCAAGTTCCGTGGATTTAGCACGGTCGCTCAACTATTAATAATTGTCTTAATTATCTTATTTATTATATGTTTAGAACCTATTTTGTATTTTTTAACTTATAACCGCTTTTAATATTTATGGAATTATTTCTGGAACAAGTCACAATGTCATACACTTGTCGTTTTGGTACACATTGCAAACCACGCCACATAAAATGCACTTGTAATTTACGATATTTTATTTTTATTATTATTCGAAGTTATGGTCAAGTCACATGAAACACACACTCAAATTGGTGATTACGTATCATGACTACACCACGGGAACCGTACCCATAGTCTGGATGATTTATTTAATCGCGCCTAAAGCAACTAGAACGCGTTCATAAATTATTTTCCTGAAAGCTAATTTGAGATAATTGCTTACCAAGGAAACTACTCAAAATAGATAAGAAAAATTGGATTAGTAATGAGATTAACTATATGATTTGCCAAGAAAATTACGGGAATGGACTAAGAGGAACCGTAATCAACGTAGTATTGTCCCAACATAGAAAACTAAGAAACAAAAATCATCCGTATCACACAAGTTAAACCAATAAAAAATGATCCAGAACATTAGCGAGAAAAACAAAATCAAAAAGGGAAATAAAACTTTATTGCTGCATATTTTCCGCCATGAATAATGAAATAAGATCCCAAGAAAATAGCAAACCAAAACAAAAGAGCTATTGATCCGAACCTCGAACCGTCAAAACTCGACTCAAATAAAGCTCCACCAGTTTTAATGGAAATTGCCGAAAAAATGTAAAATTCGGCCAGATCTGGAAGCCAAGAACAGGGCCAGTTGGATTAGCAATATTCTTCGGAGAAGGAGATGAAGAACAGTACTCGATGGAAAGTGCAGTGAACTCGCCGAAGAAGGCGTCAGAATCCGCGAATTTAGAATTTTTGGTCTTACCTTTTCTTATTATTATTTTAAGGGACAGCGATTGGAAAGACGAAGCTGAAATCTTGAAGGTAGATGAAGATTGGGAATATTTTTTTGATGTGGTTTCATAGAACTTTTAATGGTGAGAAGTTGTTGTGTTTTGCTTGAAAAGGAAGAAGGAAACACTTTTTTCTTATTTTTTTCGACCATTTTCCTCCTGTTCTTTTCGTGTGTGTTTGTTTGTTGTATACAAAAGAAAAAAGAAAGAAAACATCCTCCCTCAAAATACGTGATCAGATCCCTTCCTTTTTCTCGTAAAGAATCCTTTTTTCTCTTTCTTTCCCAGATCTTTTAGTGTGTGTATACATAAGTGTGTGCGTGACTTGTTTTGCTATTTTTGGAATAAAATGTGCATGTGAGATAGTTATGGGAAGTGGATAGGAAAGCATCTTTTGGCAAGTGGTACAATTTTATTAGCTCTTCTTTTTTTTACTTTTCTTGATAATTACTAAAAAACAAAATGTTTTGTCACGCCCCGAACCTGGGCCTCGACGTAACACGATACTTGGTGCTTGGCTACACGTGACTGAGCGAACCAACTGGCTAGCTGAATCAACATGTGGTATCATAATATACTGAATGCCGAAGATAAACTAACACATGATGATATACTAAAATTCTGGATGATATAAATCAAAGTGCGGAAATACTAATACAATTATAAATATATTTGTTGCCAACATAGCTTAATATGAAAAGCGTACGATTCTGTCTAGTTGTTACTCTAGTCTATGAAGCCTCTAATGAAATACTGAAAACACTGACTGTCTGAAAATATTGAAGACTGTAAGACAATGATAATGCCACGAAAGAACTGGGGATCACAAAATTAGTTGGTACGAGAATCATAGCGCTCTGAATCATCAACCTGTAAATCATTACATGCATCGTGAGATGCAGGCCCCGAGCAAAAAGGACGACGGTACATTTGAATTGCACTGGTATGTAAAGAAACTAAAAGAAAGAATTATAAATGCTGAAACTGAAACTGAGCTGATAACTGAGAATTGATAATTGATACTGAAATTATAACTATTGAAATAGAAACTGAAACGATAGCTGATAACTGATAACTAATAACTGATAACTGATAACTGATAACTGATAACTGGTAACTGAAATGATAACTAATAACTGAATTGAACAAAGGAAGTAAGGATATGAATATTCCCTCTTATAAATGATGAACAACATGTTTATTTGAATATTAAACGGCAGCCTCATGCCCAGTATATATGTGCACAAACTGCGGACTCAGGCCCAAGTATACGTATATATAACTGTGACCTCAGGTCCAAAATGCATAAAGCATAAACTGCGGCCTCAGGCCCAGAAATGCATAAAGCATAAACTGTGTCCTCAGCCCCAAAGATGCATAAAGCATAAACTACGGCCTCAAGCCCAACTACATGTGTTCAACATTCAAGAACTAAGAATCAAACTGCAATACACGATAGTGAAATACTAAATCACACTGAGTTACATGATATTAGAATACTGGATCACACTGAGTTATATAATACTGGAATACTAAATAGGACTAGACTGAGATATGTATTCTTGAATTGATTATGAACACTAAAACTTCAACTGTTTATGGCATACCGAGTAATCTATACTAAGACTCGAGGGCATCAAACCCAAATCTATATTGAATACGCACTGAGTGAACGTGTTATGAAGCTAGAGAATAGAAGTTCTGCAACTATTCAAGGAACTAAGCTTAACTATATTTCTGAGGCAATTAGTAATGTGGTAAAAGAAACGTAGTGCAGGGAGAATCATTAACATTCCCAAACAAAGAGAGTTAGCCTCACATTCCATAACTTTCTGCTCTTGAGCGTAATACAACATTCGCCAACCCTTTCAACTTTAATCTATATCAATACAAGTCAAAAAGATTCCATATTAGCAATAATTCTGATGTTTTAGTCACTTAAGTATTTTCTCAAACACTTGGTGACATAAAACTTTATAATCCTTATTAATGGTGTTTCTACGCTCAACAAGCTATTCTCTTGATCCTAGATAAATTCTAAAATCACAATTTTATTATAATCAATGTCATTCTTCTTCTCCCATATGATAAACAACACGTATCTCATGAACTAGAGTCTATAATCATTAATCCAATAGTATAATCGATTAGAGGTTGAAGACATTACCTTTTTAAAGTTCAATCCTCTTGAATTCGAGTTCTAGGGTTTCTTCTTATAACAATGATGTCCCAATCGAATATCTAATGATATGGAGGGTTTACCCATGTTAATGAGATGTTGAAAAATTACAATTAACTTAGAATCACCATTAGAACTTACCTTGGATGGTGGAAGGACCCTTAAGGAGTTAGGTTTTTGAGAATTCCCCTTTCTAGAGCAAGTTTTTATGTTTTGGGGTTGTGAGGGACGAAATATGGCTTTAAAATGACCGCCCATGAGTGCGCCCGTGCACTTGAATACCTGACCGCGCTACTGATTGCACAAAACGGCAGTAACACTGCCTCAAAAGAAGTGGGCCGCGCTATAGGGCACGCATATCGCATACTTTTCTGTAAAATGCACATAACTTTTTACACAGATATCCGTTTGGGCTCTATAATATATAGTTGGAAAGCTATTTCAATGATCTACAACTTTCATGCTTGGAATGTTCCAAAATTCCTTAAAATGTTCACTAAAATCTTCTGGAAGACAGCCCTTCTACAAAATTAGTCGATTTTGTCAAATCTTATGCACCTCACTTTCCATCTTGATTTTGAAACAACTATTTTACCCATAATCATCCCAATGGGACATCACATGTCCAAAATATAACCTTACTACTCCTTTAACTCATTCATACCTAAGCCAAATTTATAGGGTGTCACATTATCTCCCCCTTGGGATCATTCGCCCTCGAATGATTGTCGTGACTGTAACTTCTGCTAACTCCGGACCTTAAACGGGTCTAGTGGAAACATGAACTTTCATTAACACTTGTATACTAAACTAAATGAATACGTGATTACTGAACTGTTATGATACTGAATTGAATGACTGCTACATTGACTAAATATTGCCATGGATACGTGAATACTGAACTAACATGGACATATAAATATTGAACTGGCACGAATATTTGAGTAATCTGACTATTAAGCTGGCATGAATGTCTAAGCATTGGACTAACATGAGTAGCTGAGTATTGAGCTGACATTAGTATCTGAGTAATGAACTGACATGAGTATCTGACTACTGAACTAACATGAGTATCTGAGTACCGAACTGACATGAGTATTCGAGTACCAAACTGACATGAATATCTGAGCACTGAACTGACATGAGTATCTGAGTATTGAAAAGTTGAATATTATAACATGATACGTGAAATACTGGTTGTACCATCACTAATTCTGGTGGCAACTCCAACTCATAAGTTATTTGACCGATCTTTTGTAGGATCGTATATGACGTGATATATTTAGGACTGAGCTTTTCTTTCTTCCTAATTCTCATAATGCCTTTCATAGGCGAAACTTTCAGAAACACCCAATCATCAACTTGGAACTCTGACATCTTCAAACGCTCTTAAATCAACTTAACTTTCTCTATAGTCTGATAGACCAAATTTGGTCCCAACAACTCCTTTTTACCAACTTTGAACCAACCAATTGGCGATCTACTCCTTCACCCATAAAAAGTCTCTCACAGTGCTATCTTGATACTAGAACTGTAGGTGTTATTATTAGCAAGGTCAATGAGAGTTATGTGATCATCCCAATTACTTTTAACATCAAGGACATATCCTCAACTGTTTGAATAATGCGTTCTGCCTCGCCATCTTTCTGAGGATGAAAAACTTGTGTCTAAGCCTTTCTGAAAAAACTTCTAAAAGTTCATTTTAAATTAAGCAACACAATCCGAAATGATGGACAATGGAGTCCCATACATCAGAAGATTTCCTGAATGTACAACTTGGTATAATCTTCTACTGAATCTGTAGTTTTTACTGGAAAAAATTGTGCTAACTTGGTAAGTTGATTTACAATCATCCAATTAAATCATGCTTTCAAGATGAGCAAGATAATCCTGTTATAAACTCCATTTTACCATTTCCATTTGAAATATATGTATTCTGTGTTAAAACACTAGGCTTCCTGCTGCTCGACTTTCACTTGCTAACAATTCAGACAATTGGCCGCAAAGTCTGCGATGTTTTTTTTCATGTCGTTCAACCAATAAATCCCCCTGGTCAGATACATTGTCACGACGCAATTCCCAACCCCGCTCATGATGGCGCATCTCGTGAAGACAAGGCCAGCCAAAACAATGCAATTACCTCTTTTAGCAATTACTAAAATTTTAGCAAATCCAAAACAAGTGTAAACAGTGATAAAATGCAGAAATAACAATACAACATACGATACCAACCTGACACAGCCCAAACCGGGGTGTCACAAGTCATGACCTACTACAGAGTTTAAAATAAGTCTACAAAATGTAAAGTCTGATACAATTGTCTGAAGGAAACCCAAAGATAAGAAATAGGAGAGATAAGGGTTGCGTACGTCAACAACTACCTCGTCACTCCGACTAGCCTCCTGATCTGTGAAGAATCAGTGCTCAGGGGTAGACTCCACAATGCCTGTATCTGCACACATGGTGCTGGGAGTAATGTGAGTACTCCGACCTAGTGAGTAACAACAATAAATAATAACTGAAGGTAAGAAAGCACATAACAGCACAAGGCAGTTCTATATCAGGAAGTAAAAACAGTAAAACAGTGGAACAGTACACGATAAAAGCGAAATTCCACTTTTAAATAAATCCAATGAATCAGGTAAAACATCAAGTAAATAGTGAGTAAAAATATGCCCCTCGGGCCCAATATCAATCGCTCGGAACAGTATCCACCCCTCGGGCTCAGTATCACATCACTTAGAACAGCATCAGCCCCTCGGGCTCAGTATCACATCACTCAGAACAGTATCAGTCCCTTGGGCTCAGTATCACATCACATGGGTACCCACGCTCTTTAGGGGTGTACAGACTCCGGGAGGGGCCCCTTGCGGCCCAAGCGCAATATCAAGACACCTCGTGGCATATAAAACAAGGCCTGAAAGCCATCTCACATCACACTTGAGGCCTAAAAGCCTCCTCACATATCATTCGAGGCATAAAAGCCTCCTCACAATACACTCGAGGCCTGAAAGCCTCCTCACATCACGCTCAAGGCCTGAAAGCCTCACTCAGTCCAGAAAATATCATAAGCCCTTCGGGCATCAATGAAATAATAGTTCTCAGCCCAGACAACAGTGAAATATCAGTAAAGTATCAAAATTAAATTAAAATGGCTGAGTTTGAAAAATAGTATAACCATTAGGACTGAGTACGATAACGCATGAAAATAGTGAGGAAATAGTGATAACAATCTCGGAAGGATTCAAATAATCGGCACTAAGCCCAAAACATGGCAATAAGCCCAAATCACGATGATAAACAAATCAACTTAGTCAAATACGCAGTAAAATATCAAACGGGACGGACCAAGTCACAATCCCCAGTAGTAAACAACCCCGCGCTCGCCATTAAGCGAGTATTTCGCCTCAATATAGCACTACGTTTTGCAAATTCGGGGTTTCAAACCCTCAGGATATCATTTACTATCATTACTCACCTCAAGCCAGCCAAAATCCTAGCTCGCTATACCCTTGCCACGCAAATCAACCTCCTCGCTCGTCGAATCTGATCAAAACCACAACGAATACGTTACAATAGGCTAACGGAACATAACCCAATGGAAAAGACTCGAGAAATATCAAAAATCTCGAAATTGGCAAAACCAAGCCCCAAGCCCACTTCTCAAAAAATCAAAAAAGTAACATCACCTGATTCCTTATCTCGCTACGAGTCTATATATATCAAAATTACCAAAATCGGAATCCATTTGACCCCTAAATTCCACTTTGAAATACCAAATTCCTAAGCCCTAGCTTTACCCTCTTTTGATGAATTTCAACAAATTTCAATGTAAATTCTACCATTAATTCATGTATTTAGGCCAAATAACTCACCTCCAATCACACCTAGTCGAAATCCCCTTCAATTTCTGTCCAAGAGCTCTCAAGGTTGCTAAAAAATGGTAGAAATAAGACTTGGTTCGCGGATAAAATGTTTAATACAACCCTTCTTTCCAAACCTCTTTTCCTCTATGCGATCGCAGCACAAGTCTTGCGATCGCAATGAACAAAATTCAAACTCCCAAGTTAACACTATGCTATCGCATACATACACATGCGATCGTAATGCACAAGATTCTTAAGTTATGTGATCGCATTCCTACACCTGCGATCGCATTGAACAATTTCTACTAAAATCCCGGATCAACTTTACACTGTGCGATCGCATGCCTCCCTATGCGATCGCATTGAACAATTAGACAACCCCTCAAACTCCTTCTATGCGGTCGCAGAGAACAAAAGTCTGCAACTAGTGAACCTGCAACATCCTAAGTCCCAAAAACCTTCCGTTCGCCATCCGAAATCACCCCGAGGCCCATGGGACCTCAACCAAAAGCACTAACACATCCTAAAACATCATTCAAACTTGTTACAATCATCAAAACACATCTAACAATGCTAAAATCATCAATTCTCACCGAATTCAAGCCTAAGTTTCTCAAAAACTTCTGAAATATGCATTTGATCAAAAACCCGACCAAAACACCTCCGAATGACCCGAAATTTTGCACACACATCCAAAATCACCTAAAAAGCTACAACAACTCTCGGAATCCCATTCCGACCCTCGGATCAAAATCTCACCTATCAACCGGAATTCGCCGAAATACTAACTTCGCTAATTCAAGCCTAATTCTACACCGGACCTCCAAAATCAATTCCGATCACACTCCTAAGTCACAAATCATCCCCCGAAGCTAACCAAATCACTGAGAATCACATCCGAGCCCTCTAACTCAATAGTCAACATCTGGTTGACTTTTCCAAAACAAGCCTTCCTTAAAGAGACTAAGTTTCCCATTTCTATCAAAACCAATCCAATTCGACTCATTCACCAAAGACTCCTATAACGAAACATAAGGAAGCAAAAATGGGGGAAACGGGGAAGTAACTCACGTTACGACGGGTCGGGTCATCACATGCTCCCCAACTAAAACAAATGCTCGTCCTCGAGCGGGTCAAGGAACATACCTGGAGCCACAAACAGGTGAGGATATCTGCTCCGTATCTCCCGCTCAGTCTCCCAAGTAGCGTCCTCCACGGGCTAACGTCTCCACTGCACCTTTACCGAAGCCATATCCTTTGATCTTAACTTTCGAACCTGACGACCCAAAATAGCCACTGCCTCTACCTCATAGGTCAAATCATCATCCAACTGAACAGTACTGAAGTCGAAAACATGGGACGGGTACCCAACATACTTTCGGAGCATAGATACATGAAATACCGGATGCACGCCCAACAAGCTGGGTGGCAAGGCAAGTTCATAAGCCACCTCCCCAATCCTCCAAAGTACCTTAAAAGGTCTAATAAACCGCGGACTCAGCTTCCCTTTCTTTACAAACTGCATGACACCCTTCATGGGCAAAACCTTCAGCAAGACCTCCTCACCCACCGTGTATGACACATCCTAAACCCTCCGGTCCGCATAACTCTTCTGACGCGACTGGGTTGTACGAAGCCTTTCCTGGATTAGCTTCATCTTCTTTAAGGCATCCTGAACTATCTCTGTCCCTAATAACCTAGCCTCACCGGGCTCGAACCATCCAACAGGAGATCTACACCGCCTCCCATAAAATGCCTCATAAGGAGCCATCTGAATGCTCGACTGATAATTGTTATTTTAGGAAAACTCTGCAAGCAGAAAAAAGTCATCCCAAGAACCCCCAAAATCAATAACACAGGCACGCAACATGTCCTCCAATATTTGAATGGTACGCTCGGACTGCCCGTCCGTCTGAGCATGAAATGTTGTGCTCAACTCTACCTGCGTACCCAACTCTCGCTGAAATTTCCACCAGAACTGAGAAGTGAACTGAGTACCCCTATCTGAGATAATAGACATTGGAACCCCATGAAATCAGACAATCTACCGGATAAAGATCCCTGCCAGCCGCTCCGAAGAATTGGTAGTACATACCGGAATGAAGTGTGCGGACTTGGTCAGCCTGTCCACAATCACCCAAATCGAATCGAACTTCTTCAAAGTCTGAGGGAGACCACATACAAAATTCATAGTAATCCTCTCACTTCAACTCAGGAATAATCATCCGCTGGAGTACACTGCCCGGCCTCTGATACTCGTATTTTAACTCCTGACAGTTGAGACACCGAGCCACAAACCCTACAATATCCTTCTTCATCCTTCTCCACTAATAGTGTTGCCTCAAATCCTGATACATCTTCGCGGCACCCAGATGAATGGAATACCGAGAGCTGTGGGCCTCCTCCAATATCAACTCCCAAATTCCATCCACATTGGGCACACAAATCTGGCCCTACATCCTCAAAATGTCATCATCATCAATGGTTACATCCCTGGCATCATCATGCTGAACCTTGTTCTTAAGGACAAGTAAATTTGGATCATCATACTGGTGCTCTCTGATGCAATCATATAAGGAAGACCGAGAAACCACACAAGCCAACACCCGGCTAGGCTCCAAAATATTTAATCTCACCAACCAATTGGCGAAAGCCGGAAGATTCGTTGCAAAGGGCCTCTCCCTAACTGGAATGTATGCCAAGCTCTCCATAATAACTGCCATTCAGTTCAAAGAATCGGCCACTACATTGGCCTTCCCTGGGTGATACAGAATGCTAATATCATAGTCTTTAAGCAACTCTAGCCATCTCCACTGCCTCAAATTAAGGTCCTTCTGCTTGAACAAATGCCGAAGATTACGATGATCGGGGAATACCTCGCAAGATATACCATACAAGTAGTGCCTCCAAATCTTTAAAGCATGAACTATAGCATTCAACTCCAAATCATGAACAGGGTAGTTCTTCTCGTGGGGCTTCAACTGACGAGAAGCGTAAGCAATAGATCTACCCTCCTGCATCAATACATATCCGATCCCAACTCTCGAAGCATCACAATATACGGTATAAGAACCTGCGACTGAGGGCAAAACCAATACTGGAGTCGTGGTCAAGGTTGTCTTGAGCTTCTAATAGCTCTCCTCACACTCTGCACCACCTCTATCTTCTTCGGGTCGGCCCGAATACCCTCGATGGACACCACGTGCCCCAAGAAAGCTACTAAGTTGAGCCAAAACTCACACTTGGAGAACTTTGCATAAAGTTTCTCCTCCCTCAATCTCTGCAATATAAGTCACAAATGTTGTGCGTGCTCCTCCTGGCTACACGAGTACACCAGAATATCATCAATAGAAACAATAACAAATGAATCAAGATACGGCCGAAATACATTGTTCATCAAATGCATGAACGCTGCTGGGGCATTAGTCAGCCCAAAGGACATAACAAGAAACTCATAGTGCCGATATCTCTTCCCGGAAGCAGTCTTCATAATATCTGAATCCCTGATCATCAACTGGTGATAGCCTGAACGGAGATCAATCTTGGAGAATACCTTCACCCCCAGAAGTTGGTCAAATAAATCATCAATACGAGGCAGAGGATACTTATTCTTCGCTATTATTTGTTCAATTGCCTATAGTCAATGCACATTCACATGGTGCCATCCTTCTTTTTCATAAATAGAACTGGTACACCCCACGGTGACACACTAGGCCGAATGAACCCCTTATCTAAGAGTTCCTGAAGCTTATCCTTCAATTCTTTCAACTTTGCTGGTGCCAATACGATACGGAGGAATGGAAATGGGCTGAGTGCCCGGCACCAGGTCAATACCAAAATCGATGTCCCTGTCCGGTGGCATGCCCGGCAGGTCTGCAGGAAAAATATCGGGAAACTCCCTCACAACTGGGACAAAATCAATGCTAGGAGTCTCGGGTCCCACATCCCTCATGAATGCCAAATAGGAAAGACAACCCTTCCCAACCATACGCTGGGCCTTTAGGAATGAAATCATCCTGCTAGGAACATAGTCAGTCACATAACGCCACTCGATTCTCGGAACACCCGGTATAGCAAAAGTGACTGTCTTAGCATGACAGTCCAAAATAGCATAACACGGAGATAACCAGTCCATGCCCAGAATAACATCAAAATCCACCATGCTCAATAGCAATAGATCAACTCGGGTATCTAGACCCCCAATAGTCACCTAACACGACCGATACACATGGTCTACAACAACAGTATCGCCCACCGGGGTTGATACATGAACATGTAAAGCAATACACCCTCGGGTCGTACCCAAATAATGAGAAAAATATGAGGACACATAAGAATAGGTGGAACCGGGATCAAACAAGACTGAGGCATCCCTGTGGCAGACAAAAATAATACCTATAATGACGGCCTCTGAAGCAATGGCATCTGTCCTGCCTTGAAGAGCATAAAAGCGAGCCTGACCACCGCTTGATCGACCTACACCTCTGGGGTGACCCCTGGCTGCCTGACCCTCACCCCTAGCTGGCGGGGCGGGTGCTGAAGAAACTAGACTAGAAGATGAGTGCTGACCCCTCTACTGAGATGAGCTAGCAGCACGATGAGGACACCACCTCCACATATGCCCAAACTCTCCGCACTCATAACAACTCCCAGATGCTGGATAATGGGATTGAAGGGAACCCCTCGGGCCGGAGTGATTGGCTGACGCACTCAGCCTAGAAGAACCCTAAACAGATGGAGCACGAGATGAACTCTGTGCTGGAAGAGCGCTGAGAAATGGCTGACTCTGCAGAGAACCCTGATGACCACGACCTGAAGATGCTCCAAAATACTCTGAACGGGCCGACTGAGCAAGCCTGAAAGAGCGACCCCTACCCTGCTGAAACTGGCCCATCGAAGGAGCACCACTGTAACTACCAGAACCTTGAGGCCTCTTGTCCTCCCTCTCATCTCGATCCTGGCAGCGAACCGACTCAATATCTCGAGCTATATCCACCACCTCTTCAAATGAAGCATCCAACACTCTCTCTCTAGTCATAAAAACACGAAAATGATAGTTAAGGCCATCCACAAATCTCCTGATCCGCTCACGATCAGACGGAACCAGCCAAACTGCATGACGAGCCAACTCTGAGAACCTCATCTCATAATGAATCACAGTCATGTCTCTCTGTAGTAGCCACTCAAACTACCTACGCAGCTCTTTCTTACGGGACCACGGTACATACTTCTCCAAGAAGAGAGCGGAGAACTCCTGCCAAGTCAAAGGTGCTGCATCAACCGGCCTACGCCACTCATACGTCTCCCACCAAGTGAGGGCAGCCCCAGTAAACTAAAAAGTAGTAAAAGCCACACCGCTGGACTCAAGGATCCCCGTTGTACAAAATATATGCTGGCACCTGGCAAGAAAACCCTGGGCATCCTCACCCTCAGCTTCACTAAATGTCAGAGGCTGGAGTCTACTAAACCTCTTGAGGCAATGCTCCTCGTCCTCGGGCATAACTGGAACCCTGAACTCCTGTACTGGAGCAACTGGCTGAGCTGGAGATGCCTCTGGAGTCTGTAATCCCTGCACTACCTGCTCGGGTGTGCGAGCATCGAGGGTCTGATTGCCTCCCCCGGCCAGTGAAGTAGTTGTTGCTGCTGTGGTGGCTGAAACCACATGAGCGAGGCCCGTATAAACTATCAATATCTGGACTAATGTCTCCTGAAGACCCGGAATCACAGCACAACTGGTGCCCAGACTGCTGCTGCTGGAGCCTGGTCCTGAGCTGGGGCAACTATAGGATCCACAGGTGCTGCCCCTGCTGCTCTGCCTCTACCACGACCATGACCACGACCGCATCCACGGCCTCTGGTGGCCTTAGTAGGTGGTACTGGTGGTCGTCTGTCACGTCCGGTAGCTCGTGTCCTCACCATCTGTGAGAGAATAGAACAAAGAGAAGTTTAGTATTCGGATCAACAAGTTCGCACGATAGAATTTCAAGAATGCGAAGTTTTTCTAAAAGGTTCAGCAGCCTCCTGAGGATAAGTACAGACACCTCCGTACCAATCCGCGAGACTCTACTAAACCAGCTCATGACTCGCGAGACCTAGTAACCTAGGCTCTGATACCAACTTGTCATGACCTAATTCCCAACCCCGGTCATGATGGCGCCTCTCGTGAAGACAAGGCCAGCCAGAACAATGCAATTACCTCTTTTAGCAGTTACTAAACTTTTAGCAAATCTAGAACAAGTGTAAACAGTGATAAAATACAGAAATAACAATACCAACATACGATACCAACCCGACACAGCCCAAACCAGGGTGTCACAAGCCATGAGCTACTATAGAGTTTAAAATAAGTCTACAAAATGTGAAGTCTGATACAATTGTCTGAAGGAAACCCAAATATATGAAATAGGAAAGATAAGGGCTGCGGATGTCAACAGCTACCTCGTCACTCCGACTAGCCTCTTGATCTGGGAAGAATCAGTGCTCAGGGGTAGACTCCACAATGCCTGTATCTACACACATGGTGCAGGGAGTAATATGAGTACTCCGAC
Organism: Nicotiana glauca; assembly: GCA_026770625.1. NCBI lineage: Eukaryota > Viridiplantae > Streptophyta > Magnoliopsida > Solanales > Solanaceae > Nicotiana > Nicotiana glauca. Next base: position 120,682 of record MU728616.1, read on the forward strand.
CCAGTGAGTAACAACAATAAATAATAACTGAAGGTAAGAAAGCACATAATAGCACAAGGCAGTTCTATATCAGGTAGTAAAAGTAGTAAAATAATGGAACAGTACAAGATAAAAGTGAAATTCCCTTTTTAAATAAATCCAATGAATCAGGTAAAACATCAAGTAAATAGTGAGTAAAAATCTGCCCCTCGGGCCCAGTATCAATCGCTCAAAATAGTATCCGCCCCTCGGGCTCAGTATCACATCCCTCAGAACAGTATCAGCCCCTCGAGCTCAGTATAATATGACATGGGTACCCGCGCTCACTGGGGGTGTACACACTCCGGGAGGGGCCCTTTATGGTCCAAGTGCAATATCAAGCCACCTCGTGGCATATAAAACAAGGCCTGAAAGCCTTCTCACATCACACTTGAGGCCTGAAAGCCTCCTCACAATACACTCAAGTCCTGAAAGCCTCCTCACATCACGATCAAGGCCTAAAAGCCTCACTCAGTCCAGAAAATATCATAAACCCTTAGGGCATCAATGAAATAATAGTTCTCAGCCCAAAGAATTGTGAAATATCAATAAAGTCTCAAAATTCAATTAAAATGGCTGAGTTTGCAAAATAGTATAATCATTAGGACATAATTCGAATAACGTGTCAAAATAGTGAGGAAATAGTGATAACAATACCCGAAGGATTCAAATAGTTGGCACTAAGCCCAAAACATGGCAATAAGCCCAAATCACGATGATAAACAAATCAACTTAGTCAAATACACGGTAAAATATCAAACGGGACGGACCAAGTCACAATCCCCAGTAGTAAACAACCCCGCGCTCGCCATTAAACGAGTATTTCGCTTTAACATAGCACTACATTTTGTAAATCCAGGGTTTCAAACCCTCAGGATATCATTTACTATCATTACTCACCTCAAGCAGGCCAAAATCCTAGCTCGCTACGTCCTTGCCTCGCAAATCAACCTCCTCGCGCGTCGAATCTGATCAAAACCACAATGAATACATTACAATAGGCTAAGGGAACATAACCCAATCGAAAAGACTCGAGAAATATCAAAAATCACGAAATTGGCAAAACCTGAGCCCCGGGCCAACTTCTCGAAAAATTAGAAAAGTAACATCACTGGATTCCTTATCTCACCACGAGTCTATACATATCAAAATTACCAAAATCGGAGTCCATTTGGCCCCTCAAATTCCACTTTGAAATACCAAATTCCCAAGCCCTAGCTTTACCCTCTTTTGATGAATTTCCACAAATTTCAATGTAAATTCTACCATTAATTCATGTATTTATGCCAAATAACTCATCTCCAATCACACCTAGTCGAAATCCCCTTCAATTTCTGTCCAAGAGCTCTCAAGGTTGCTCAAAAATGGTGGAAATAAGACTTGGTTCGCGGATGAAATGTTTAATAAAACCCTTCTGTCCAAACCTCTTTTCCTCTATGCAATCGTAGCACAAGTCTTGCAATCACAATGAACAAAATTCAAAGTCCCAAGTTAACACTATGCGATCGAATACATACCTTTGCGATCGCAATGCACAAGATTCTTAAGCTATGCGATTGCATTCCTACACCTGCGATCGCATTGAACAATTTCTACTAAAAATCCCGGAACAACTTTACACTGTGCGATCGCACATTGAACAATTAGACAACCCCTCAAACTCCTTCTATGCGATCGCAGAGAACAAAAGTCTGCAACAACTGAACTTGCAACATCCTAAGTCCCAAAAACCTTCCGTTCGCCATCCGAAATCACCCCGAGGCCCCCAGGACCTCAATCAAAAGCACCAATACATCCTAAAACATCATTCAAACTTATTCCAACCATCAAAACACATCTAACAACGCTAAAATCATCAATTCTCACCGAATTCAAGCCTAAGTTTCTCAAAAACTTCCGAAATACACATTTGATCAAAAACCCAACCAAAATACCTCCAAATGACCCAAAATTTTGTGCACACATCCAAAATCACCTAACAAAGCTACATCAACTCTCGGAATTCCATTTCGACCCTCGGATCAAAATCTCACCTATCAACCGGAATTCGCCAAAATACTAACTTCGCCAATTCAAGCCTAATTCTACGCCGGACGTCCAAAATCAATTCCGATCACACTCCTAAGTCACAAATCATCCCCCGAAGCTAACCAAATCACCGGGAATCATATCTGAGCCCTCTAACTCAATATTTAACATCCGACTGACTTTTCCAAAATAATCCTTCGTTAAAGAGACTAAGTGTCCCATTTCCATCAAAAACTAATCCAATTCGACTCATTCACCCAAGACTCCTATAACAAAACATAAGGAAGCAGAAAATGGGAGAAACAGGGCGGTAACTCACGTGACGACGGGCCGGGTTGTCACATACATCTTTGGGGAACCCGGATGGAAAGAATACATAGAATTATGGGCTTCTAACATGATCTCCCTCTTTAAATCCATCTATGTCTGGAACACACAATCTGTCTTGGTAAAAGCACCATCATATCCCTCTTATTCAAAAGCCATCATCTTATACTTGTGATCTCCTCTTTCAACTGCAACACGTATAGATCATCAAATTGTTTCTCCTTCTCTTCAGATACTATGGGGGAACAAGTCTTGTTCTAGACAGCAACTCAATCATCTACGGAGTCCGAAGTCGAAATTCTATCTTGGCTTAGTGGTGAACTTCTTTCTCCAGAGTTCTCTTATCTACCTCAATCATGAGTTATACTTCTCACACTTGATCTTCTTCAGCACTTCCTGAAAACACTTATAGAATTGTTGTGACCCAAGTCATTGACCAGTACTCCGAAGACTAGAGTCTCGTGCAATGGAGCTACCTTGGCACATAAATAAGCATGATTTTATAGCTTTTATGTGATCACTTTATCATCAATAACAAAGCTCAGTGATCATTCTACTCACTTTGTGTTTCTTACATACTATACATAATCCCTGTGGTAATTATACAATTTCCCCTCATTACCGAACTGATTTTCTTTTTCATATCCCATGCTAACTATTCGAGTTTCAAATATCCATCTGGACTTACAGAGGGTTTTTACATCACCCCTTGGACTAAAGGTCTTATACTTGTGGATCCTTCTCTTTTTGTTGGGATTCAAATAACTTTCCTTATCTTCTGCAACTCTTTGCACTTTACGTCATTGACCACTCATCTTCCGACTTACTTTTGAGCAATCTTCCTTACTAAGAAAAACTAAATTATTCACTTAATGGAAAGCTAATGTATTCACAAGTATCATACCCAATCTTAATAATTTAACTCTGCTCACACTGTCAATCTTGGGGAGACCCATTTTCGATAATTCTTAAAGGCTATTCTTTTATAGCTTGTGCTCTCACGACTAGCTAGTTTTTTTCCCACTGCTACTGTACTTTGGGTTTAACTTAAACTCTATGGGTTCTAACATGTATATGGTCTCGAACAACTTCATAGTATGATTATCGACTCACGTGCATGGTTGGATTTAGTTAATGGATGATTCAGAGTCAAATTGGAAGAAGGAATCTAGTTTTGGAAGTTTGAACGGTTAGAATTTGACCGGAATTGGACTTTTGAGTAAAAGGCCCCGAAATGGGTTTGGGGTGATCTCAACAGCTTTATATAGTGATTTTGTACATAGGCGTGTGTTCGGATTGTATTTTGGAGGTCCGCAGCTCATTTAGGCTTGAAATGCTGAAGGTTGAATTTTTGAAGTTTTCAGATAAATATTGAAATTTTGATGTCAGGGTCGGAATGTGATTTTGAGAGTTGGAGCAGCTCCATTGTGTCATTTCGGACTTGTCTGCAAAATTTGGCATTTTTCTGGGCTGATTTGATCGATTTCGACACAGGTTTTCGAATTTGGAAGCTCATAGTTCGATTCATGGTGTGATTTATTGTTTTGGAATTGTTTAATGTGATTTGAGAACTCGAGTGAGTATGTGTTAGGTTATGTGACTTGTGAATGTGTTTAGACAGGATCCCAGGGGCCTCGGGTGTGTTCCGGATGGGCTACGGATCATTTTTCCCATTATTGGAACTGTTGTTTTGCTGCTTCTGGTATCCTCCTTCACGATCGCGAAACCCCTCTCACATTCGCGATGCCTTGTTGCTAACCACCTCAAAATCCTTCTTCGCATTCGCGTTCACGTCCCATGCCTCGCGTTCATGAAGCCCTACATTTTCCTTCTTCGCGTTTGCGTCCCTCCCTACGCATTCGCGTAGGTTCCTGCCTTTCTTCTCCGCATTCGCGAGCTCATCATCGTGTTCATGATGGGAAACCTGGGCAGCCTTAATTTTTCTTCCTCACAAACGCGTCCCTCTCTTCGCGTTCGCGATGCAAAAAAACCTAGGCAGACAGAAGATATTCCGAAATCCAGGGTTTCACTATTTTTATCACATTTTGACTTCTAAAGCTCAGTTCTTGGTGATTTTTGGTGGGTTTTTCATTAAATTCGATTGGTTAAGTGTTCTTCAACTATAATTAAATATATTCCATAAATTTGTCTTTATTTTTATCATTTAAATTGTGTTTTGGGTTGGGGAAGGAGTTGGTTTTGAAGAAAGATTCTAAAATGAAAAATTATGATTTGAGGGACCAAATAGTATTGGAATTTGATAAATTTTATATTATTGTACTCGCATCGGAATGAGTAATTAGTTTTTGTAATATTTTTCAGGTTTCGAGATGCGGGCCGGGGGTTCGACTTTTGGTCCCATTTTTAGAATTTGATCAAGATTGAGACTTTATGATCCGGAATAGTCTCTTATGTGTTTTATTTGTGCTTTGAAGTTAATTTGGTTAGATTTGAGCCGTTCGGAGGTCTTTTCACCCGAGAAGTGCAGTATCGGTTTGTCAACATTGAGGTGAGTATCTTGTCTAACCTTGTGGGGGGGATTTCCCCTTAGGATTTGAGTCTGTTATGATGATTGTAGTTCGTGTACGCGAGATGATGAGTGTGTGCTCGGACTTATTTGTGGAAAAATTAGCCTTTTAGGGTTCTTAGTTCCTTATATTCACTGTGTATGAATATGTACTTGATATGTCTGAGTTTTTCAGTTACTAGTTTCACCTCTACATGCTCTAATTGGAATTAATTGCGCATAATTCATTCTTAATTCCTATTTGACTCTTATTTTTCTTAACTGAATATTTTTCCTCTTCTATTGTCATGCTATCTTTCATAACTGCTCGTCTATATTGGAAATCATTATTATCTCCCCTGTAATTGTTTGGTATTGGTTAAGGTGATGATTATCTTCCCGCTGCTCATCCTTAATTGAAATCATTGTATAATCTTCGTAAATTGCCCAACCTTAAAAGAAGTTTAGATAATCTATATTTAGTTGACATTTCCTTATTTGGAATTATTTGAGTGTTAGCTTCCTTGTTGTTAAATTTCATATTCTGGGATGGTTTCTTCATATTATTTTCTATTTTGTTAAGCTGTTCTTATCACGTTTAGTATTCTCTATTGTGGTTATTCCTTGTGAGCTAGCTTTACTGAATCCTTGTGATCAAAAGTTCTTGCGTCTAATTACTCATCGTGTTCTTATGTATGTTGTCATTGTTGTTACTGTACTTGTTGTGGTGGTGCACAAGGTTTCTTCCGTGCGGTTATTGATATTGTGATACACGAGGTTTCTGCCATACGGTTATTGATATTGTGATGCCCAAGGTTTCTATCGTGCGGCTGTTATTACGGGGTTGCACGAGGTTTTTGATGTGTTATTGCTACTATTGATATATTGCACATGCGACGTGATAAGGCGGGATATGTATGTGTGTGTGTATATATATATATGCTTATATATGGTATGCGTAGGTGGGAACATTATGTTGCACGTATGGCAAAACAAGGCGGGCACTTATTATGTTATTAGTTGCACACCTGGCGAGACAAGGTGGGCTATGTCAGGAATCGATTGTGATGATTTGTGATGGTCTGGGGGCATACGCTTACCTGTATCAGCTTTATTTTGTGGAAATTGTGAGGAAACATCTTACGTGATGTCCGTTCTTTTCCTTATGCTTATTAGCTGGCAGGAACTATGTTAAATCACTTGCACAAGCATACACGTAGTTGAACCCTCTTATTGGATGCAAAATCCTTCTGATTTTGCTGAGTATAGATGTACACCCTCATTAACTTGCTATATATATGAGAGTGGCTCTAGTGAGAAAATTAGTTGTTTGCATGACCATAAGGCTTATGGGGGCACAGGATGCCAAGTGTTAGATTTCAGGTACTGGGGCTCGTGAGCTGTAAATTGTCCGAGATTTGGTATTTCATGGAAATTGTAGAATAAGACTTGACGTGAACACTGTCGCAGAACCTGAGTTATTGCTTACATTTACTTTATTGTGAATTTAGGATTTGGGTTTGTGTTTTCATTCGCTCTTCTATGTCATTATTTTGGTATTTCCACTGTTACTTGTTGTTTTTCTTCCCTTATTGTGATTGTAGTATTGTTAACCATTCATGTAGTCTTTATATATACATCATACTCCATTGTTCCTATAATTGTACAGTTTAATGGACCGGTAGGTGTCTTGACTGTTCCTTATCATTACCCCACCGAGGTTAGTATTTATACTTACTGGGCACCGATGTGGTGTGCTCATGCTACTCTTCTATATATTTTTGTTGTGCAGATCCAGGTACTTCCACTCCGTCTTATCATCCTTGAGGCGAGGCGCTTCTGTAGAGACTTCGAGGTATATTTGTCGCGTCCGTAGACCGAGGAGTCCCTTTCTATCTTTCTGTAATAAGTATAACCCTTCAGAAATTTTCCTTTGTTTAAACATTTTCGGAGTCAAAGATTTTTATGTATCTCTTAGCTTATGATTCATGAGAATTCGGGTTTTGGGAATTGTTGTTAGCTTCGAGAGTTGTTATTTATGTGCTAAGTGGCACCTTAAACACTGTTCTATTTTACTATTTTGGTTTTTAAAATTATTTCTTCCACAGTTGATGTTTATATTTTGCATTGTTAGGCTTACCTAGTCGTAGAGACTAGGTGCCGTCACGATGGTTCAAGGAGGGCGAACCGGGGTCGTGATAAGTTGGTATCAGAGCTCTAGGTACATAGGAGTCATGAATCACAAGCCGGTTTATTAGAGTCTCGCGGATTGGTATAGAGACGTCTATACTTATTTGTGAGAGGCTATGTAACTGTTACAAAAAATTACATTTCATTTGATTTCCTTGTCGTGCGAGATTTTGATGTCACAATTCCAAACTTCAGCCTTTTATTCTCTCACGGATGGTGAGAACATGTGCTACCCGAGATGATCCGGCACCTGCACCCTCTACTGCAACTGTCAGAAGTCGGGGCCTGGGTAGGGGTCAAGGGCGTGCACGTGATGCAGCCAGATCACCCGCATGATGTGCCACCGAGGTACCACCAGCTGTTCCAGCCGGAGTCCAGGCACCTGATATGCCTACTGCTACTACTACTCCAGCTCTTCAGGAGACTCTTGTGTAGTTCTTGAGCATGTACACCACTTTGGCTCAGGCAGGGTTGCTTCCCCTTGCTGCAACCACATCTCAGGCCGGGGGAGGAGCACAGATTCCCGCCGCCTGCACTGCTGAGCAGCGAGTGCAGGTTGATCAGGTCCCAAAGATTATTCCTGTATAGCATGTAGTTCGAGGTCAGCCCGAGGATAGGGCAGCGGCTTCAGAGGATGAGCAGTGGAGACTTGAGAGGTTCAAGAAGTATGATCTGCCTGTGTTCAGTGGGTTAGCATCAGATGATACCTTAGGATTTCTGGAGGAGTGTCACCATATCCTTCGCACTATGGGTATATCTGTATCGAGTGGGGTTTGTTTCACTACCTTCCATCTTCTAGGAGCCACTTATGAGTTAGACAGTCCGGATGAGGCAGCTTCACTGACTTGGACTCAGTTTTCAGATATGTTCCTGAGAGAGTTTGTTCCTCAGAGCCTCAGGGATGCATGTCACGCAGAGTTTGAGCATTTGCGCTAGGGTACTGTGACTATCTCAGAATATGCTTTCCGTTACACCAGCTAGCCTAGACATGCCCCAGCCTTGGTTTCTACTATTCGTGAGAGGGTTCGCCGGTTTATTGAGGGGCTTCTTCCCAACATCAGGTCTAGCATGGATCGTGAGTTGGGGATGGATATTTCTTATCAGCAGGTGGTGAGCATTGCTAGAAAGATAGAGGGTATGCATGCTAGGGAGAGAGAGGACATGTGGGGCCATGAGAGAGAGGACAGACGAGGTCAAGAGAGAGAGTTTGAGGAGGCGAGGAGGAACTGTAGATCAGGGAAATCTTCTGGTCCTTATTTTGGAGGCAGGGTGCAACATGGTAAAGGTTTTGTGGGTCAGCCAGTTCAGTTCGCACTTCAGCCTTTGCATAGTGACTCAAGTGTTCATGGCTCTCGGGATACTAGCCATATGGTGTGAGATTGTCCCAGACTACGGGTCGATATGTCACAGCGAGGTATTCAGGCGAGTAGAGAGCGCCCAAGAGGGGGAGGCCCGGCTCGTTGATGTGTTTCATATAGTAGCTTAAGGCTGCTACGCCAGCTAAATTCCATTCAGGCATGATTTCGATTTGGTATAGAGGAGCACCATCCGTAGTTCATTATAGTTCTGCTTATCGAGGTGAGTTCCCTTATTTGTTGCTCCATTTATGGGTGTGTTTCATGATTAGCACTCTATTTATGTGATTATCCTGTTGGGAGGTTCTATGAGTTATAGCGGTATCTATCGTCTATTTCTAGCCATTGTTGAGAGTTATGAGACTAGTAGTAAATTCTTGTTGTCCATTTTGGTAGTGTGATTTCTGAGTATTTTTTGGTACGAGCCCTGATTTTTATGCTCCACCAATGTGGGAGCCAGTACATGTTGTAATCTTGTTAACGAAACTGATCTAGCGAAAGGTTTCAGCTGGTTTGATGTACACCGTACTTTTGATTTAAAGTGGAGGGCTGGACCCTCGTGATTTCATGTGTTTTGATATGTTGAGACCGATCTGTGTACCGCGGCGGGAGTTATATCAGTATGAGATCCTTATGATTCTTTTATATGCTTTAATTTTTTCGAAAAAAATTGTTTTGTAGATTATTATTGACAGAAAATTTGTGTTTGTATGGCTTATTTGATAGTTCCCTTATGTGTTTCCCTTCCCATATTCAGTCATTTTTTTTCTGTGCTTCTTGAGTTTTAGCTTGTGGGGTGCGTGCCCGCTGGTATTAGCTAAGATTTGGTGATTCGGGTGTTTAGTTATGTGGCTTTTGTGGTTATTGTATCATTGCCAGTGTTGTGAAGGTTTAACATAGGTTCCTAATGAATATTAGGCTTATGGCCGGTGCTAAATTTGATTTTGGGCGAATAATATGATCAAAAATATTACTGTGGGCCTATATGTGATGTGTCGTGTTGTAAGGTTGTACTATATGGGCATTGGTATGAATGGATGCACCTAGTTGAGACTAATACCGGGTATAGATTTAGAATCGGGTCTTTTGGAAATGGATGGAAGGTGACAATTCTGGTTCTAAGGATTATTAGTATTGCTAGACAGGCTAAAATTCTGTTGAGATGGTGTCATCAGACTTATGTGGATTAGGGTGATGTGGGATCACCCGCAGGTGTATGTTGGAAGTGTGCATTCAGTGACTTGAGGACTTTGAGGCAAATCTTGGCACGCTCGAAGACGAACGTTGGTTTTAAGAGGGGGATAATGTAACGACTCGGCCGGTCATTTTGAGAATCTAAGCTCCATTCGGTAGCATACAGTCTCGAATAGCTTCATAATATGAGTATCAACTCGCTTTCATGGTTGGATTCAGTTAATGGATGATTCAGAGTCAAATTGGAAGAAGGAATCTAGTTTTGGAAGTTTGAACGGTGAGAATTTGACCGGAATTGGAATTTTGAGTAAAAGGCCCTGGAATGGGTTTTGGGTGATCTCAACAGCTTTGTATGGTGATTTTGGACGTAGGCGTGTGTTCGGATTGTATTTTGGAGGTCCATAGCTCATTTAGGCTTGAAATGCTGAAGGTTGAATTTTTGAAGTTTCCGGATCAAAAGTGAAATTTTGATGTTAGGGTCAGAATGCGATTATGAGAGTTAGAGCAACTCCGTTATGTCATTACGGACTTGTCTGCAAAATTTTTCATCTTTCCAGGTTGATTTGATCGGTTTCGGCACAGGTTTTCGAATTTGGAAGATTTCGCAGTTCATAGTTCGATTCATGGTGTGATTTGTTGTTTTGGCATTGTTTGATGTGATTTAATACCTCGAGCTAGTCTGTGTTATGTTACGTGACTTGTGTATGTGTTTAGACGGGGTCCCAAGGGCCTCGGGTGTGTTCTAGGTGGGCTACGGGTCATTTTTCCCATTTTTGGAATTGCTGTTTTCATGCTTCTGGTATCCTCCTTCGTGATTGCGAACACCTTCTTGCATTCATGATGCCTTGTTGCTGACCACCTTGAAATCCTCCTTCGCATTCGCGTCCCATGCCTCACATTCGCGAAGCCCTACATTTTCCTTCTTCGCGTTCGCGTCCCTCCCTATGCGTTCGCGTAGGTTCCTGCCTTTCTTCTCCGCGTTTGCGATCTCATCATCGCGTTCGTGAAGCAACCTGGGCAGCCTTAATTTTTCTTCTTCACGACATTCGCGGTGCACGAAAACCTGGGCAGACAGAATATATTCCAAAATCGAGGGTTTCACCATTTTCATCACATTTTGACTTCTAGAGCTCGGTTCTTGGCAATATTTGGTGTGTTTTTCACGAAATTCGATTGGTTAAGTGTTCTTCAACTATAATTAAATATATTCCATGAATTTATCTTTATTTTTACCATTTAAATTGTGTTTTGGGTTGGGGAAGGAGTTGGTTTTGAAGAAAGATTCTAAAATGAAAAATCGTGAATTGAGGGACCAAATGGTATCGGAATTTGATAAATTTTGTATTGTTGAACTCATATCGGAATGGGTAATTAGTTTTTGGAATATTTTTCGGGTTCCGAGGTGCGGGCACAGGGGTCAAATTTTCAGCCGATTTTTAGAATTTGATCAAGATTGAGACTTTATAATCCGGAATAGTCTCTTATATGTTTTATTTGTGGTTTGAAATTAATTTGGTTAGATTTGAGCAGTCCGGAGATATTTTCACTCGAGAAGTCCATCTTAGATTATTGGTTTGTCATCTTTGAGGTAAGTATCTTGCCTAACATTGTGTGGGGGACTTCCCTTAAGGATTTGAGTCTACTATGTTGATTATAGTTCGTGTACGCGAGGTGACGAGTGCGTACTCGGACTTATTTGTGGAAAGTTTGACCTTTTAGGGTTCTTAGATCCTTATATTCACTGTGTATGAATGTGTACTTGATATGCTTGAGTTTTCCAGTTACTAGTTTCACCTCTACATGCTCTAATTGGAATTAATTGCTCATAATTCATTCTTAATGCCTATTTGACTCTTATTTTGCTTAACTGAATATTTTACCTCTTCTATTGTCATACTATCTTTCATAACTGCTCATCTATATTGGAAATCATTATTATCTCCCCTGTAATTGTTTGGTGTTGATTGAGGTGATAATTATCTTCCCGCTGCTCATCCTTAATTGAAATCATTGTATAATCTTCTTAAATTGCCCAACCTTAAAAGAAGTTTAGATAATCTATATTTGGTTGACATTACCTTATTTGGAATTATCTGATTTGTGTTAGCTTCCTTGTAGTTAAATTTTATATTGTGGGATCGTTGCTTCATATTATTTTCTCTCTTGTTCAGCTGTTCTTATCACGCTTAGTATTCTCTATTGTGGTTATTCCTTGTGAGATAGTTTTACCATCTCCTTGTGATCGAAATTTCTTGAGTCGAATTACTCGTTGTGTTCTTTTGTATGTTGTCATTGTTGTTGTTGTACTTGTTGTGGTGGTGCACGAGGTTTCTACTCTACGGTTGTTGATATTGTGATGTATGAGGTTTCTACTGTACGGTTGTTTATATTGTGATGCACAAGGTTTCTACTGTACGGCTGTTATTATGGGGTTGCATGAGGTTTCTGCCGTGCTATTGCTACTATTGATATATTGCATATGCGGCATGATAAGGCGGTAAATGTATATATGTGCTTATCTGTGGGTTGCGCATGTGGCGAGACAAGGTGGGAACATTATGATGCACGTATGGAAAAACAAGGCGGGCACTTATTATGTTATTATTTGCACATGTGGCGAGAAAAGGTAGGCTGTGTCAGGGATTGATTGTGATGATTTGTGATGGCCTGGGGGTCTTCTTGTGGTACACTTACTTGTGTGAGCTTTATCTCGTGGACATTGTGAGGAAACATCTTACGTGCTGTCCGTTCATTTCCTTACGCTTATTAGCTGGTAGGAACTATGTTAAAGCACTTGCACAAGCATAGTTGAACCCTCTTATTGGATGCGAAGTCATCCTGATTTTGCTGAGTATAGATGTACACCCTCATTTACTTGTTATATATGTGAGGGTGGCTCTAGTTAGCAAGTGAGTTGTCAGCATGACCATGAGGTTGATGGGGGCACAGGATGCCAAGTATTAGATTTCAGGTACTAGGGCTCGTGAGCTGTAAATTGTCCGAGATTTGGTACTTCATGGAAATTGTTGGATAAGACCTGATGTGAACACTGTCGTAGCACCTAAGTTATTGCTTACATTTACTGTATTGTGAATTTAGGATTTGGGTTTGTGTTTTCATTCGCTCTTCTATATCATTATTTTGGTATTTTCGCTGTTACTTGCTGTTTTTCTTCCCTTATTGTGATTGTAGTATTGTTAACCATTCGTGTAGTCTTTATATATACATCATGTTCCGCTTTTCCTATAATTGTACAGTTTATTGGACCGGTAGGTGTTTTGACTGTTCCTTGTCACTTCCCCACCGAGGTTGTCTTGATACTTACTGGCCACCGCTGTGATGTGCTCATGCTACTCTTCTGCACATTTTTGTTGTGCAGATCCAGGTACTTCCACTCCGTCTTATCATCCTTGAGGCGAGGCGCTTATGTAGAGACTTCGAGGTATATATGCCGTATCCTCATACCGAGGAGTCCATTTCTATCTTTCTGTAATAAGTATAGCCCTTCAGAAATTTTCCTTTTTTCGACATTTCCAAAGTTAGAGCTTCTTATGTATCTCTTAGCTTTTGATTCGTGAGATTCCGGGTTTTGGGAATTGTTGTTAGTTTCGAGAGTTGTTATTGTATGTGCTGAGCGGTACCTTAAACATTGTTCTATTTTACTATTTTCGTTTTTAAAATTATTTCTTCCGCAATCGTGGTTTATATTCTGCATTGTTAGGCTTACCTAGTCGTAGAGACTAGATGCCGTCATGATGGTTCACGGAGGACGAACTGGAGTCGTGACATCAATATCATAAAATAAACTTTATCAACTTACATATTTTTTGAGACCCATGAACAAATGATAGAACCATAGGATACATGGGGAATCAAGAATATATCTATTAATAGAGTCATTTATGAAACGTGTGCATTTGCTCATTTCATTTGCACCGTGTGGATCATGCCAAAAGGAAAGAAGGGATAGCTTTAACATACCTGAACTATTTCTCTTGATAAGCCCTCCAACGTACATTGATTATGACAAAACATATAACAATGGATTAAAGTAGGAAAAAATCCGTATGATATTCTTGAGAAAGCTTGTACCGTGCTCTGTTAGAATCGCCAAATCCTGTTACAGTTACACAGTATAACTTTGTTGCAAATCTCTTAGAATTGCAAATACGTATTTGAAGCTTCATCTTTTTGCTTTCAATCCTGTCACGACCCAAACCCGGTCGCGATGGCTCCCAGCACACTACTAGGCAAGCCCGACCATTTATAATAATTACCCCAATTATTTAAACAAGCTAAGATAAAGCTATTTAAGTCAAAGTCTGAAATAATGGTAAAAATGCGGAAAATCTGGCAAAATACCGAAACAGCCCAATTAGGACCCGGTGTCACGAATATGAGCCTCTATAGAATAGAATAATATCCTACTACACAAACTGTCTAAATGTCTGATAGTGCGGAATATAAAAGACAAGGATAAGAGGAAAAGTCAACGGCTGCGAACGCCATGCAG
>MU728616.1:178595-190812 GCA_026770625.1 Nicotiana glauca
AAATGAGAATTTTCATTTAAATTTAACTCCAATCTTCCTAAATTTCAATTCCGACCATGCGTACAAGTCACAATACCTAAAATGAAGCTGCCCATGGCCTAAGATAGCTGAACGATGTGCTAGGGCTCAAAATGACCGGTCGGGTTGTTACATTCTCTCCCACTTAAACATACGCTCGTCCTCGAACGTGCTGAGAACTATACTGAAGTAGTCTGAAATTGCTGTTTAACTTCTCATGCACCTCCCCGTGCTACCACAACTTAGCTGAGCACATTGGCTCGATAAATTCTGAAGATATTCCCTTTTATTCAAGCAAATAAGCCTTAGATCCCAATTCCAACATCCGGAATTCTATGCCAGGCCTGTTTCCAACATACGATCACCGTATCAATCACTATACGCTGTACTCAAACATCACTGCATAACTATGTTGAATTCACACTTTGCATCACTTAATCCACAAGACCACAATAATATTTCCTGATCATCTTAGCCAAAAATTCATCGAATCAGATGCTCCCATTGCACCTCATGACACGCAAGTCTTACTCTAACTCTTACAATACCGCCACAACGGATGAGATGTTGAAATTTATAATCAACTGCCGAGTCAACCAACCATCGAGTCTATACTTCTGAACCAAATAATGATCTTCGCTCCATAATATACTTTATATAATCAGATTGCACTGATCCTAAATCCCAAATCTCATCTTACCCAGTACAAACTGCTCAGGCAATAAGCCACTCCGAATGCGACCACAAGTCTCATATGACGCTACAATATGCCAATAGGCTACAAATCCGAACACAACATAAATGGAAATCGAACTCTGGAAGGAATTACCTAACTCCTGCACTACTATGGAGTTTCCTTAGAAAATAGGAAGCAGGACATACCAAATTAGCATATAGAAAACTACACTCATCATCACACTGTTGCGGCGCGCAACCCGATCCAAAATAACATACCCATGGCGGCGTGCCACCTGATCCAAATGACATAGATCTCACATAAGGAGATTGCACTTCGAGCTAAATCTGCTCATTACAATAAAAATATCGAATTTCGATCGCAAGCACGTTAAGTGCATAATACCATCCCTGAGAAAGCACATAGTGCTATAGACTACAAAACTCAAGCACAACTGAGGTGCGGTACAAGATCTGAATCTCAAGAGCCATTTGCTCATAATACGACATTCCCACGCGTTTCCTCAACAAATACACAATTTCTCAGGGCATCTCACAACTCACACGGTGCAATCTATCACTTCATGAAATATCTGACAATGAGATGACACCCTGACTACTCCATAAGGAGCGCATTACTGAAATGAACATAACTGGCCTGTCACAGAGCCCATATTCACATTTAAACCTATCCACCGACCTCAAGTCGACCCTGATCACATTAAATTAAGACAATAACCTTTCAAAGGTCCATACTAATTTCCTTCTTCTCATAACACACAAGAACAACCATCATAACCGGAGCAAACCTCCTCGGCTCATAACCCAATAAACAAGGTGCCCTCCAGGCATAAATTCTCAAAGCAATGATATTACCCAAATTTCTCATACTTGATTTAAATCTTTAGTCAAACAAGTGGCTACATGCCACGGGCACAATCTTCCCGTGGAACACGTTCCCACAATCTTTCGAAATAAATAATGGGTCCGCACATCTAAACCATCGGACTTACTAGCATTGAAAAGCGATCCAGAATCCTTAACCAAGATGCAAAACCTCTTCCACAACACATCGATCTCAGTTGAAGCTGAGGACAATTCCAATTTACTCTAATCATTAAACCTTTTCCTTGCTCATCCGAGCCCGTGACATCCTTGTCAACACTGAACTACAACCTTGATCCTCACTTCGTATTTCCATGCTACTCACTGCACCCAACGTGCCAACATGCGATAGAATACAATTTTCATCATAACTATGAATTCATTAATATTTTGACATTTCATCATATAAGAACCTTGCACTAAACTCACTTCAGGAGAATCATAGCATGTAACGACCCGGCCGGTCATTTTTGGAATTTATGCCCCGATCCCCTATTAACCACTTCCCCTAAGTTCATTTCTGCTATGTATATGTTCGGTGTTAGGATTCAGAGTGTTTTGGGACACTTAGTCCCTAAATAAGAGCTTATGAGTTGAAAAAATGGTACGTAATCGGAACAGTGTGAAGACAACCTTCGAATGGAAATCTGATGGTTTTGTTAGCTCCGTTAGGTGATTTAGGGGTTAGGAGCATGTTCAGAATGTATTTTGGAGGCTCGTAGCTCATTTAGGCTTGAAATGCCGAAGTTTGGATTTTTGAAGTTTCCGGTCAGATAGTGAGTTTTTGATCCGAGGGTCGGATTAGAATTCTGGAAGTTACAGTAGCTCCGTCATGTCATTTGGGATGTGTGTGCAAAATTTTAGGTCATTTGGGCGAGGTTTGGTTAGGTTTTTGATCGAAAGTGTGTTTTGTTGGAATTTGAAGTTCTTAGGCTTGAATCTTTGATTTAATCAGATTTCCGGTGTTGTTTAGGTGTTTTAAGATTGGTGCAAGTCCAAAGAAGGTATTAGGTGGTTTTGGTACCTTTGGTTGAGGTCCCGGGGGCCTCGGGATTATTTTGGGTGGTTAACGGGGAAATTTTCTAAGTCTGCCGCAGCTGGTATTTTTGACCCTTCTGGTATTTTCGCTTATGTGGTTTGGGAACCGCAGAAGAAGCTTCCTCATCACTGAAGCGAGTTTTGGCTTTCCCCTCAGAGACCGCAGAAGCGGTCACCTTTCTGCAGGAGCGGAATCGCAGTAGCAGTCAACCTTCAGAGAAGAGGAACAGTTGGAGCGGTCGTGTGTCTGCAAAAGCAAAATCTACCCCTTTAAGGAGAAACCGAAGGAGCGGTTGTTTTTCCGCTTAAGCGGGACCGCTTCGCAGAAGCGGAAATGACTATTCAGAAATATCAATTTCGAGAGTTTAATTTCATAAGTTTGAAAATCGATTGAGAGCTCGGGAGAAGGAAATTTTGAGTGGATTTTGAAGAGAAAATCATTGGGTAACGTTTCTTTGATCCCATTTCTTTATATTTCATCATTATATAGCTAAATACATCATTGGAATTCGAATTTAGGATCAAAATTGGTTAATTTGGGTTAAAACTTCATAGACCAAACTATTGGGTTTTGAGGGGGCATTTTGCCTCCGATTTGGGAGATTTTTATATGGTTAGACTCGTGAGACTATGAGGGTTCTGAATATGTGAAAATTATTTGATTTTGAGATGTTGGCTGGAGGGGCATTTTGGTCATTTTACCTTTTTTTGCGCCTTAGCTTTAATTTTAATAGTGGAATCAGTCGTTTGAAATATTATTTACGATGTGTATATGAATTGAATAGATTTGGGCCATTTGGAGTTGGATACTCGTGGCAAAGGCGCAATTTCTAGTGATATTGAGCCGGTTCGAGGTAAGTGGCTTGTCTAACCTTTATGTGGGGGACCTTTCCCCTTAGGACATGTTCTGAATATTTGAATGCCTCGTACGTGAGGTGACGAGCGCGCACTTGAGCAAATTATTATAAACCCATTTCTACTTGGAGTATTTACATTGAGATTTTCTGTTTACTTGTTCATTTAAATTGTAGGTTTAGACCTGTGCTAGCTTAGAGAAGCATGCTTAGCCGACTTACTTGCTTAATTTTTTAACTGTACTATTTGCACTTTGTGAAGCATGTTATATTAGAAATTTCTATTACTTGTATTGGTTTAGCATTTATTCTGAGATTATGTGTTGTTGTCGTGTTGTGCTTTAAATTGGGACTACGGGACGGCTTCCCGGGAGATCACCCTGTACTTGACTTATTCTGGATTGAAGGTGCAGGATACCAAGAGATCCCTAGCACATGTTTCTATATATATATATATTGGGATACCAAGAGATCCCCGGCTCACTTATTGAGGATACCAAGAGATCCTAGGGATACCAAGAGATCCCTAGTGCATACGATGAGAATACCAAGAGATCCTCGGGATACTAAGAGATCCCCGGCTATTATTCCTGGTTGAGGGCAGTATTTACTTATATTGTTACCGTTACTTTCTATTACTGTTCTCCTGTACTTATCCGGTTTAGATTTTTGCTGTAGACTTTATTTAGATTATTTCATTACCTTATTATTTATTATGTTTATCTCAGTAGGGCCCTGACCTTCCTCGTCACTACTCGACCGAGGTTAGGCTTGGCACTTACTGAGTACCGATGTCGTGTACTCATGCCCTTCCTGTGCATGTTTTTCATGTGCAGATCATCCAGGTACCTCTACTCAGACGCACTATCAGTGAGGCAGGAGTATTTCAGAGACTTCGAAGTAGATCTGCTGCGTCCGCAGACCGACGAGTCTCCCTCTTACTCTATCTTTAGTATCTAGCCTTTCTCTCTTTCGGTTGTTAGAATATTCTGGAGTTTTGGAGCCATACTATAGCCTTTGTTGCCCATGAGTTTCCGGGCCTTTGGGAATTTTAGTAGACTTGTGTTATTGAGTTGTACATGCCGAGTGGCATACCGTATAGTTTCCTTCTAGTTATTTAAACTTGTTTACTCTATTTTTCCGCAATTATTATATTTCCGCAATATTTGGCTTACCTGGTCCTGGGGACTAGGTGCCATCATGACATGTTCACGATCGGTGAACTAGGGTCGTGACAAGTTGGTATCAGAGCACTAGGTTCATAGGAGTCATGGAACACAGGCCGATTTATTAGAGTCTCGCTGATCGGTACGAGGATGGGTCAGCTGCTTCAGAGGACGAGCAGCGTAGACTTGAGAGGTTCAATAAATATGATCCTCCAGTGTTCAGTGGACTAGCATCAGATGACGCCCTGGGATTTTTGGAGGAGTGTCATCGCTTCCTTCGCACTATGGTCATAGTGGAGTCTAGCAGGGTTTCTTTCACCACCTTTCAGCTTCGGGGAACCGCCTATGATTGGTGTCGTATTATGAGATAGACAGTCCAGTCGAGGCTACTTCACTGACTTGGACCCAGTTCTTAGACATGTTCATGAGAGAGTTTGTTCCCCAGAGCCTCAGGGATTCATGGCGCGCAGAGTTTGAGCACTTGCGCCAGGGTGCTATGACAGTTTTAGAGTATGCCATCTGTTATACCAAGTTGGCCAGACATGCACCGGCTTTGGTTGCCACAGTTCAGGAGAGAGTTCGGAGGTTTATCGCGGGTCTTATTCCACCCATCTGGTCCAGCATGGCTCGAGAGTTAGAGATGGATATTCCTTACCAGCAGGTAGTGAGCATTGCTAGGAGGATTGAGGGTATGCTTGCCAGGGAGTGGGGGGAGAGGGAGGCCAAGAGGCCTAAGAGTCGGGTCACTACTCTGGTGCCCGTACCCCATCAGCAGCTCGTTATGGTAGGGGTTATTCTGGTTGCCCTGTACATTCAGCTTTGCCAGCAGCCGGCAGTACTCTAGCTCTGCCTGCACCTCAGGAGCCTTATTATACACCTCCAGTTTCTAGAGCGCCTCCTGCGCGGGGTGCTTTCAGAGGTCAATCCAGCAGGCCTAGTTCCAGTCAGTCATAGCCACCGCGTCCTCCCAGACTTTGCTATGAGTGTGGTGACACCCGTCATGTGGTGAGGGATTGCCCTAGACTTGGAAGGAGTGCACCTCCACAGACTGCTAAGCCACAGCGTGCTCCTCAGAGTTCTCAAGCTATGGTCCCAACTCCCGCTGCAACCCCATCTGCCCAGCCAGCCAGGGGTGGAGGCCGGGGAGATAGAGGCCACCCTCGAGAGAGGGGTCGGGCCAGATATTATTGTATTCCTGCTCGTACTGAGGCGGTTTCCTCTGATTCCGTCATCACAGGTATTATTCTGGTTTGTCACAGAGAGGCATTGGTTCTATTCGACCCAGGCTCTACTTATTTGTATGTGTCTTCTTATTTTACTTTGCATTTGGGTGTGCCTCGGGATTCTTTGAGTGCCCCCGTTTATGTTTCTACTCCTGTGGGAGATTATATTGTTGTGGACTGCGTGTACCGGTCATGTTTGTTTACTATTCGTGGTTTTGAGACCAGGGCGGAGCTATTATTACTCAGTATGGTCGATTTTAATATTATTCTGGGCATGGACTGGTTGTCGCCCCATCATGCTATTCTTGATTGTCACGCCAAGACCGTGACGCTGGCTATGCTAGGTGTTCAACGTATTGAGTGGAGTGGTACTTTAGATCATACTCCCAGTAGAGTTATTTCTTTCCTTAAAGCTCAACGTATGGGTGAGAAGGGGTGTGCCGCATATTTAGCTTATGTGAGAGATGTCAGTGTTGATATCCCTTCTGTTGATTCAGTCCCAGTGGTACAGGATTTCCCCGATATGTTTCCAACTAATCTCCCGGGCATACCGCCCGATAGAGATATCGATTTTGGCATTGATCTGTTTCCGGGCACTCAGCCCATTTCCATTCCTCCGTATCGCATAGCTCCTCCTGTGTTGAAGGAGTTGAAGGATCAATTGCAGGAATTGTTGGGTAAGGGTTTTATTCGACCCAGTGTTTCATCGTGGGGTGCTCCTGTCTTGTTTGTGAAAAAGAAGGATGGTTCTATGCGTATGTACATTTATTATCGCCAGTTGAACAAAGTTACAGTGAAGAACTGTTATCCTTTACGTCGCATTGATGATCTGTTTGACCAGCTTTAGGGCGCACATGTGTTTTCTAAGATTGATTTGCGCTTAGGTTATCATTAGTTGAAGATTCGGGAGCCAGATATCCTGAAGATAGCCTTCAGGACTCGGTATGGTCATTATGAGTTCCTTGTTATGTCTTTTGGACTGACTAATGCCCCGGCAGCTTTTATGCATTTGATGCACAGTGTATTCATGCCATATCTTGACTCATTCATTATTATTTTTATTAATTATATTCTGGTATATTCCCGTAGTTGGGAAGATCATGAGCAACACCTGAGGACAGTGCTTCAGACTCTGAGAGATAAGAAATTATATGCAAAGTTCTCAAAATGTGAGTTCTGGCTGATTTCTGTGGCATTCCTAGGCCACGTGGTATCGAGTGAGGGCATTCGAGTGGATCCAAGGAAGGTGGAGGCTGTGCAGAGTTGGCCCAAGCCCTCCTCAGCTATAAAGATTCGCAGTTTCCTTGGCTTGGCGGGCTATTACCGTCGCTTTATGGAGGGTTTTCATCGATAGAGGGCCCTATGCCTAGATTGACCCAAATGGGTTCCCCATTTTAGTGGACAGAGGAGTGTGAGAAGAGCTTTCATAACCTCAAGACAGCTTTGACTTCAGCCCCAATCTTGATGCTGCCTACCGGTTCGGGGTCTTATACAGTTTATTGTGATACCTCACGAGTTGGACTAGGAGCGGTGTTGATGTAGGACGGTAGGGTGATTGCCTACGTGTCCAGACAGTTGAAGGTGCATGAAAAGAACTAACCTGTCCACGATCTTGAGTTAGCTGCTATTGTTCATGCCATGAAGATCTGGCGTCATTATTTGTACGAGGTGCCTTGTTAGATCTATACTGATCATCGGAGTTTGCAACACTTGCTTAAGCAGAAAGACCTGAATATGCATCAGAGGAGATGGTTAGAGTTGTTAAAGAATTATGATATTACTATTCTTTATCACCCGGGCAAGGCCAATGTGGTAGCCGATACCTTGAGTCGTCGGGCAGAGAGTTTGGGGAGTTTGGCATATTTACCGGCCTCAGAGAGACCTATGGCGATGGATGTTCAAGCCTTAGCCAGCCAGTTTGTGAGATTGGACCTTTCGGAGCACAGTCAGGTTCCAGCCTGTGTGGTTTCTCGGTCTTCCCTATTTGATCGTATCAGGGAGCGACAGTATGATGACCCTCATTTGCTTGTTCTTCAGGACAGAGTTCGGCATGGTGATGCCAGAGAAGTGACCATCGGGGGTGATGGGGTATTGAGGATGCAGGGCCGGATTTGTATGCCCCCATGTCGATGGTCTTCGAGAGTTGATTCTAGCAGAGGCCCATAGCTCGCGGTACTCCATCCATCCGGGTACCGCGAAGATGTATCAGGACTTGAGGCAGCACTACTGGTGGAGGGGGATGAAGAAGGATATAGTTGACTACGTGTCTAGATGCCTCAACTGCCAGCAGGTGACACCAGCGTCCGGGTGGGTTGCTTCAGCAGATAGAGATCCCGGAGTGGAAGTGGGAGCGTATCACCATGGACTTCGTATCTGGACTTCCACAGACCGTGAAGAAGTTTGATTCTATTTGGGCTATTGTGGATCAGCTGACCAAGTCCGCTCATTTCGTACCTGTGTGTACCACTTATTCATCGAAGCGGTTGGTGGAGATTTATATCAGGGAGATCGTCCGTTTGCATGGTATTCCAGTTTCTATCATCTCAGACAGAGGTACTCAGTTTACATTGCGGTTCTGGAGAGCCGTGCAGCAGGAGTTAGGTACTCGGGTGGAGTTGAGCACGGCATTTCACCCCCAGACAGACGGACAGTCCGAGCGCACTATTCAGATTCTGGAGGATATGCTTCGTGCGTGCGTGATTGAGTTTGGAGGGTCATGGGATCATTTCCTGCCACTGGCAGAGTTTGCTTATAACAACAGTTATCAGTCCGACATTCAGATGGCGCCGTATGAGGCCTTATATGGCCGGAGATGTAGATCTCCGGTGGGTTGGTTTGAGCCGGGTAAGGCCAGGCTATTGGGCACAGAGATGGTCCAGGATGCAATGGAAAAGGTTAAGGTGATTCAGGATAGACTCCGTGCATCCCAGTCCAGACAGAAGAGTTACGCAGACAAGAAGGTCCGTGATGTTGCATATATGGTTGGTGAGGGGGTTCTGCTTTGGGTCTCGCCTATGAAGGGCGTCATGAGGTTTGGGAAGAAAGGGATGCTGAGTCTGAGGTTTATTAGCCCTTTTGAGATCTTAAGGCGAGTTGGGGAGGTTGCTTATGAGCTTGCCTTACCTCCCAGCCAAGCCGGAGTTCATCCGGTATTTCATGTTTCGATGCTCCGGAGATATCACGGTGATCCGTCGCACGTGTTGAACTTCAGTTCAGTCCAGTTGGACAAGGATCTATCCTATGTTGAGGAGCCAGTGGCTATTTTGGATAGGCAGATCAGAAAGCTGAGGTCAAAGAACATAGCTTTAGTGAAAGTTCAGTGGCGGGGTCACCCGGCCGAGGAGGCGACTTGGTAGATCGAGCAGGATATGCGCAGCCAGTACCCTCATTTTTTTACTACTTTAGGTATGTTCTCTATGCTCGTTCGAGGATGAACAAATATTTAAGTGTATGAGGATGTAACGACCCGGCTGGTCGTTTTTGGAATTTACACCCCGATCCCCCATTAACCGTTTCCCCTAAGTTCATTTCTGCTATTTTGGTTTGCCGGGACGTTTGGTGTTAGGATTCGAAGTGTTTTGGGACAATTAGTCCCTAAATGAGAGCTTAAGAGTTGAAAAAGGGTCCGTAATCGGAACAGTGTGAAGACGACCTCGAAATGGAAATCTGATGGTTTTGTTAGCTCCGTTAGGTAATTTTGGGGTTGGGAGCGTGTTCGGAATGTATTTTGGAGGCTCGTAGCTCATTTAGGCTTGAAATACCGAAGTTTGAATTTTTGAAGTTTTTAGTCTGATAGTAAGTTTTTGATCCAAGGGTCGGATTGGAATTCCGGAAGATGCAGTAGCTACGTCATGTCATTTGGGATGTGTGTGCAAAATTTTAGGTCATTCGGGCGAGCTTTGGTTAGGTTTTTGATCGAAAGTGTGTTTTGTTGGAATTTGAAGTTCTTAGGATTGAATCTTTGATTTAATCGGATTTTCGGTGTTGTTTTAGGTGTTTAAAGGATTGGTGCAAGTCCGAATAAGGTATTAGGTGGTATTGCTGCTTTTGGTTGAGGTCCCGGGAGCCTCGGGATGATTTCGGGTGGATAACGGGGAAATTTTCTAAGTCTACTGCAGCTGGTATTTTTTACCCTTCTGGTATTTTCGCTTCTGCGGTTTGGGAACCGCAGAAGCGGCTTCCTCATCGCAGAAGCGAGTTTTGGCTTTCCCCTCAGAGACCGCAGGAGCGGTCACCTTTCCGCAGGAGTGGAATCGCGGAAGCGGTCAACCTTCTGCAGAAGCGGAACCGCTGGAGCGGTCGTGTGTCCGCAAAAGCGAAATCTGCACCTATAATGAGAAACCACAGGAGCTATTGTTTTTCCGCTTAAGCGGGACCACAGAAGCGGTACCTTGTCCGCAAAAGCGGAAATGACTGTTCAGAAATATCAATTTCGAGGGTTTAATTTCATAAGTTTGAAAATCGATTGAGAGCTCCGGAGAAGGCAATTTTGAGTGGATTTTGAAGAGAAAATTATTGGGTAACATTTCTTTGATCCCTTTTCTTTATATTTCATCATTATATAGCGAAATACATCATTGGAATTCGAATTTAAGATCAAAATTGGTTAATTTGGGTTAAAACTTCATAGACTAAACTATTGGGTTTTGAGGGGGCATTTGGCCTCCGATTTGGGAGATTTTTATATGGTTAGACTCATGAGGGTACGAGGGTTCTAAAGATGTGAAATTTATTCTATTCCGAGATGTTGGCTGGAGGGGCATTTTGGTCATTTTACCTATTTTCTGGCCCTAGCTTTAATTTTAATTGTGGAATCAGTTGTTTGCAATATTATTTATGATGTGTAATTGAATTCAATAAATTTGGACCATTTGGAGTCGGATACTCGTGGCAAAGACGCGGTTTCTAGTGATATTGAGCTCGTTCGAGGTAAGTGGCTTATCTAACCTTGTGTGGGGGACATTTTCCCTTAGGACATGTTCTGAATATTTGAATGCCTCGTACGTGAGGTGACGAGCGCGTACTTGAGCAAATTGTTGTAATCCCGTTTCTACTTGGAGTATTTACATTGAGATTTTCTGTTTACTTGTTCATTTAAACTGTAGGTTTAGACTTGTGCTAGCTTAGAGAAGCATGCTTAGCTGACTTACTTGCTTAATTGTTTAACTGTACTATTTGCACTCTGTGAAGCATGTTAGGTTAGAAATTTCTATTACTTGTACTGGTTTAGCATTTATTCTGAGATTATGAGTTGTTGTTGTGGTGTGCTTTAAATTGGGACTATGGGACGGCTTCCCAGGAGATCCTGTGCTTGACTTATTCTGGATTGAAGGTGCGGGATACCAAGAGATCCCTGGCACGTGTTTCTATATATATTGGGATACCAAGAGATCCTCGGCTCACTTATTAAGGATACCAAGAGATCCTCGGGATACCAAGAGATCCCTAGTGCATACGATGAGGATACCAAGAGATCCTCGGGATACCAAGAGATCCCCGACTATTATTCCTGGTTAAGGGCAGTATTTACTTGTATTGTTGTCGTTACTTTCTATTACTGTTCTCCTGTACTTATACGGTTTAGATTTTTGCTGTAGACTTTATTTAGATTATTTCCGTTACCTTATTATTTATTATGTTTATCTCAGTAGGGCACTGACCTTCCTCGTCACTACCCGACCAAGGTTAGGTTTGGCACTTACTGAGTATCGTTGTGGTGTACTCATGCCCTTCCTGCGCATGTTTTTCGTGTGCAGATCATCCAGGTACCTCTACTCAGACGCACTATCAGTGAGGAAGGAGGATTTCGGAGACTTAGAGGTAGATATGCTACGTACACAGACCGACGAGTCTCCCTCTTACTCTATCTTTAGTATCTAGCCTTTCTCTTTTTCGATTGTTAGAATATTCTGGAGTTTTGGAGCCATACTATACATTTCTATAGCCTGTGTTGCCCGTGAGTTTTCGGGTCTTTGGGAATTTCAGTAGACTTGTGTTATTGAGTTGTACATGCCGAGTGGCATACCGTACAGTTTCTTTCTAGTTATTTAAATTGGTTTACTCTTTTTTTCCGCAATTATTATATTTCCGCAATATTTGGCTTACCTGGTCGTGGGGACTAGGTGCCATCACGACATGTTCACGATCGGTGAACTAGGGTCGTGACATAGCAATACACCGGTAATTTTCCATAATTGTAGAATATGCAAATCTGCTAGTAGTGTTCCAAGCCACCATAGCCCTTCCGGAATCCGCTTCCACTTAACAAGCCACAACAGTATAATGGTTTAGAATGTTATCAATTACGGCGGCCGACAAACCTCACACGTACCGCCACAAATCAAATGCATAACTCGAT
>MU728616.1:202684-217440 GCA_026770625.1 Nicotiana glauca
TAATTTCTACTTTGATTTCATGATTTAGGTCTAGGATTTCAGTAATTAATGAAGAAGAGTGAAGGAATTAGGTGGGAAATTACTTACCCAAAGACTTTGGTGAAGAAGAGCTTCAAAAATCGCCCCTAGAGCTTGGAGAAGACAAGTTTTATGAAACAATGGAAATAATCCCGTAATGTGTCTGTTTTTAGACTTTAAAAATCACTGGACGAATTTGTTCTATGCGTTCGCGACATAAGGATCGTGTTCGGGAAGCAGAGGGAACTGGAAGCATCGCGTTCGCCAATGAGGGCTGCGAACGCGAAGAGTAAAATTGCTGGGGTCCAAGGTTACGCAAAGAAGGGAATTACTGGGGCCCTGAATTTAGCTTACGCGTTCGTGAGGTTCAAGATGAGAACACGAAGGGAGAAGACACAGAGCTACGCGAACGTGAGGGGACTAATGCGAACACGATGAAGAAAATCCCTGTGTAAAAATTGCAGAAAATCTGCTAACTCCCTAAGTCCAAAACTACCCCGAACACCTCCAAAAACACTCCCGAGCCCTCGGGGCTCCTAACCAATCACACACACTAACTCAACAATATTCTACGAACTTAACCGTGCGATCAAATCGCCAAAATAACATCATAAACGGGGAATCAAACCTCAAAATCAATACTTTTTCATCCAACTTCATAAACTTTCATTTTTAGATATTTAGGTCTGAAACACGTCAAATGATGTCCGATTTCGACCAAACTTCACATGAAGTGCTTAAACCATATATAAGACCTGTACCGGGTGCCGAAACTAAAATACGGGCCCGATACCGATGCTTTCTAATCCATTTTCATTTCAAACTTCCAAATAAATTTCAGAAAAACAATTTCTTTTAAAAATTCATTACTCGGGCTCAGGACCTCGGATTTCAATTCCAGACATACGCCCGAGCCCCATATTTTTCTACGGACCCTCTGAATCGTCAAATTACGGGTCTGGGTCCGTTTACCTGAAATGTTGACCCAAATCAACTTTAATCATTTTAAAGCCACATTTTGAAATTTTTTACAAAATTTAACATATAAGCTTTCCGGCTACGCGCCCGGACTATGCACGCAAAACAAGGCAAGTAAAAATAAGGTTTTCAAGGCCTCGGAAGCACAGAATAAAAGAGAAAAAAGGTGATGACCCTTTGGGTCGTCACATTCTCCACCTCTAATACAACCGTTCATCCTCGAACAGACAAAAGAAAGAAGTACCTGAGTCGGAAAATAGATGAGGATAACGGCTCCGCATATCAGACTCGGACTCCCAGGTCGATGCCTCATGAGGCTGACCTCTCCACTGGACACACACTGAAGGAAAACTCTTCGACCTCAACTGTCGAACCTGCCGGTCTAGTATAGCTACCGACTCCTCCTCATAAGACAGATCCTTGTCCAACTGGACAGTGCTGAAATCTAACACGTGAGCTGGATCACCATGATACCTCCGAAGCATGGACACATGAAATACTGGATGGACGGCTAATAAGCTAGGCGAAAAGGCAAGTCTGTAAGCCACCTCTCCCACACGATCGAGAATCTCAAATGGACCAATGAAACTAGGGCTAAGCTTGCCCTTCTTCCTAAATCTCATCACGCCCTTCATAGGCGACACTCAGAGCAAGACCCGCTCACCAACCATGAAAGCTACATCCCGAACCTTGCGATCTGCATAACTCTTTTGCCGCGACTGAGCCGAACGAAGTTTGTCCTGAATGATATTGACCTTATCTAAGGCCTTCTGAACTAAATATATACCTAATGACCGAGCTCTCCCGGCTCAAACCATCCGACTAGAGACCGACATCGCCTACCATGCAACGCCTCATATGGAGCCATCTGAATGATGGACTGGTAGCTGTTGTTGTAGGCGAACTCTGCTAAAGGCAAAAATTGGTCCCACGAACCTCCAAAATCAATGACACAAGCTCGGAGCATATCCTCCAATATCTGAATAGTCCATTCGGACTGTCCGTCCATCTAAGGATGGAATGTTGTGCTTAACTCAACCTGGGTGCCCAACTCTCACTGAGCTGCTCTCTAGAAGCGCGAGGTAAACTGCGTACCCTGGTCCGAAATGATAGATACCGGCACACCATGAAGGCGAACAATCTCCCGGATATAAATCTCAGCTAACCTCTCGGATGAATAGGAGACTGCCACAGGAATGAAATGTGCTGACTTGGTCAGCCTATCAATAATAACCCATATCGTATTGAACTTCTTTCGAGTCAACGGAAGTCCGGTAACAAAATCCATGGTAATCCTCTCCCACTTCCACTCGGGTAGCTCAATCCTCTAAAACAAACCACCAGGCCTCTGATGCTCATACTTAACCTGCTGACAGTTCAAACATCGAGCCACATATGCAACAATATCTTTCTTCATCCTATGCTACTAATAGTGCTGCCCCAAGTCCTGATACATCTTCGCAGCGCCCGGGTGAATAGAATACCGAGAACTGTGGGCCTCCGCGAAGATCAACTCTCGAATCCCATCGACATTGGAATTATTGGAGTTGGCAAACATGTAAATCCATGACTGTCATAATATATTTGTTTACCCATAACATGATATAGTTAAATTTGTTACGTGGTTTATAGACAATAGAACTGATTTAATCAAAAAATGATAAATAAACAAGATTAAAAATAAGACTTAGTGATTAAAATCAGAAGAAATGACAAGCTTGGTACCGAGAGCAGTACCTCCGGGGACAAAAATAAGAATAATATAAAGAGCAAAATAAAGTTATTTTATTGTGCTTCAAAATGGAATATAGCATTAGTTTTGCCCAGGATTACATGTTACAATGGCTGTTGAGCCTATTATGTACAGCTATACTAGGAAAATAAAATCATAGGATCAAGCCCCTCTTAAATGACAATAAAGGGGCCATTGATGAACATTTAATGGAAGGCGTTGAATGCAAATATTCTCTGCAATGCCTGACCATTTACTGCCAGAGAATAACTTTCATTGAATGCTACCACTACTAGAAATTCGGAAAAAAACGACCACAAAAATCGACCAAAGTTGGTCGCTTACATGTCAAAAAGCGACCAAAAAGCGTCCAAATCGGCTTGGTCGCTATTTTGCTGGTCCCTTTACCTTAGAGACCAAAGTTGGTCGCTAATTAGCAACCAACTTTAGTCTCTAAGGTAAAGGGGTCAAATATTCTGAGTTTTAAATATAGAGACCAACTTTGGTCGCTTTCGTATTTTAATAATATAAATTTAGTGACCAAAGTTGGTCTCTATATTTAAATTACGTTTTTTTATTTATTATTAATCAAAATATAGTGACCAACTTTGGTCTGTAAATCAAATATTATATTTTAAAATCTGAAAAATAGCGACCAAAGGTGGTCACTTTTTTAATTTTTTACATTTTTTTCAAACATAAGCGACCAAAATTGGTCGCTATTTTCCAGAAATTATTTTTTTAATAGAATAGCGACCAAAGTTGGTCGCTTTTTAAAAAATTTGGGTTAATTAGCGACCAACCTTGGTTGCTATTGCCCAGAAAATATTTTTTTAATAAAAAAAAGCGATAAACAAGCGACCAAAGTTGGTTGCTTTTCTGGGTATAATTTTGACAAAAACTACCTGTTTTGGCAGCTACACCACCTGCCAGCATACTAAATTCCCTATTACAAGAAACAATACCAACAATACCAACAACAACATTAACAACAACATTAAAACTAACAAAGTAGAAAGTTCAATAGAACTAACACATTAAGCTAACAAAATTAAGTTAACGCTTATTACATGCCCATTCGAAAACTGGTTCTATTGTCTAGTTCAAAGTATATAAAGTACTCAAGGAGTGTTCTTTCAACATCCTCGTCCAAAAATTGGATTGCCTCGCCCGACTCATTAGGTGGCTGATTGCGTATGATTTCCTCTACATCAGCTGTGAAGCGAACCTATAAGAAAAATTACATTGAAGTAGTATTTCAAAATTTTTATAAAAGTAAATCAAAATACTTAATGAAAAGCAAAAAACTTACATGTATAGTCGAGGCTCGGCCCTCGACCCACCTTTCTGGATCAATCTCTTTTTTCTTCTTTACAATACGAGTCTCATTGAATAGCTCATCTTGCTTCATTGGCATCATAAAACTGTCTGGTGGCTTTGGTGATTATCCTCGTAGTACTATTACTCGGGATGAACTTGGATACAGTACCTGATAGGGTGTGTCTTTGATCAACTATTGTTCTCATTACAGAAAATGATGATGAGAAGGCAATGGCATGTGTTTCAAATAGTGATGGTGTAGGTAAGAATTTAACGTTTCCTAAGAAGATAAAAGAAGAGGCTATAGAAGAATTCTCTACTTCATTTTCCAAGAGGAAAAAGATGTTTAATTGAGAGTGACAAGGTTGATGGTAATGGAAAGTTTTCCGTTGCTCATGGCAGTTCACATAAAACGGGGATCATAAGACTCTATGATAATAAAGACGAAAGGAAGTTTTATTCTCACCTTTCTTCCAAGTCCGATCAGTACAAGCTCAATAGGATTGGTGATATTTCTTCGGATTCAGACAGTGATTTGAGTGACAAAAGTATGGAAATACTAATCAAAAGAATTAAAGGTAAAACGTTTTTCTTGGAAGAGAAGGATGTTGAACTCTGCATGAACGTGATATGTGCACTTTATAGGCAGTAGATTTCACTAAACTTCTCTTCCTTAGAGAAGCGTTTTACCTTTAATTCTTTTGATTAGCATTTCCATACTTTTTTCACTCAAATCATTGTCTGAATCCGAAGAAATATCACCAACCCTATTAAGCTTTTATGGATCAGACTTGGAAGAAAATTGAGAATAAAACTTCCTTTCGTCTTTGTCGTCACAAAGTCTTATGATCCCCGTTTTATGGGAAATGCCATGAGCAACGGACAACTTCATTACCATCAACCTTGTCACTCTTCATTAAACTCCTTTTCCTCTTCAAAAATAAAGTAGAGAATTCCTCTATAACCTCTTTTTTTGACTGCTTAGGAAATGTTAAATTCCTACTTACACCATCACTATTTGAAACGCATGCCATTGCCTTCTCATCATCATTGTCACTAATGAGAACAATAATTAAAGACTCACTCTACCAGGTACTGTATCTAAGTTATTCTTGGTGGAAGTTCCATTGCATGTCTAATAAAGTCATCAACCCCTTATACAAAATCCTCCCGCAATCCTAAATTTCAATTCATATCTACAAAATTTCAATTCATATCCTAAAAGCTCAATTCATGCACAAAAATTTCAATTCATATCCTAAAGATTCAATTCATATCCTAAAACTTCAATTCATACACAAAATTTTCAATTCATATCCTAAAGGTTCAATTCATATCCTAAAGGTTCAACTCATATCCACAAAAGTCTAATTCACATCCTAAAGGCTCAATTCATATCCCAAAAGTTCAATTCATACACAAAAATTTCAATTCATATCCTAAAGGTTCAATTCATATCATAAAGGTTCAACTCTTATTCACAAAAGTTCAATTCATATCCTAAAATTTCTGTAACGACCCGATCGGTCGTTTTGAGCCCTAGCACATCATTCAGCAGTTGGAGGCCATGAGCAGCTTCATTTCAAGTGTTATGACTTATATGCATGGTCAAAATTAAATTTCGGGGAGTTCAGAGTTGATTCAGAAAGGGAATTCTCATTTCGAAAGCTTGAAGTTGAAAGAATTAACTAGGATTGGAATTTTGAGTAAATGATCTCGGAATCGGGATCTAAAGGTTCCAGCAGGATCGTATGATGATTTCGGACTTGGGCGTATGCCCGGTTCGGGTTTTGGATAACCCGGGAGTGTTTTGGCGCCCATTGTAGAAGTTAGCATTTTAGAGGAAATTTTATAAGTTTGGCTTGAAGTGCATTTCAATGTTATCGATGTCCATTTGGGATTCCGAGGATGTGAATAGCTCCGTATGGTGTTGGGGGCGCGATCGGAAGTGAATTCGGAGGTCCGTAGGTCATTTTGGAGCCATTTGGCTAAAGATAGAAATTTGAAGGTTTATGAGAAGTTTAACTGGAAGTTGACTTTTTGATATCGGGGCCGGAATCCAATTCCAAAAGTTGGAATAGGTCTGTAATATCGAATATGAATTGTGTGTAAAATTTGAGGTCAATCGGACGTGATTTGATAGGTTTAAGCATCGAAAGTTCATAAAGTTTGGATTGGGGGTTGATTCATGATTTACCATTGTTTTGGGAGTTCTGAGGGTTCTAGTAGGTCCGCCTCATGATTTCAGACTTGTTGGTATGTTCGAGCGAGGCTCGGGAGCCCGAGCGTCAAACGATCGAGGTTCGAGCGAAGTAGGAAAATTGAAGAAGAGCTGAAGTTGCTGCTTCTGTCATAACCGCATCTGTGGTCAGCCCATCGCAGAAGCGGAAGGTCCCAGGCCAAGAGGAACCACAAAAGCGGCCCAGGGACCGCACAAGCGGTTCCGCTTAAGCGACCCCCAGACCGCAGAAGCGGTCCAACCATTTAAGGCCCAAGCCGCAGAAGCGGCCCAAATACCACAGAAACGGTTACGCATATGCAGGCCTCAGACCGCAGAAGTGGTCCAACCCCCTCTTGCCCAGTTCCATAGATGCAGCTCTATTTTTGCAGGTGCGGGACGGGAGATGCATTCCCCTAACCGTAGAAGCGGAAATCGCTGGGCAGTGGCCTTCATTTAATCCTAACTCAACACCATTTTATCATTTCACACTCCACACATAGGCAATTTGTGGGCTTCCAAAGAGAGGATTTCAACATAGCACTTCAAGGTAAGTTACTCTCATTCATTATTAGTTTAAATACATGTATATTAGGTAGATTAAACACTAAAAATTTGATAAAATCAAAGGGTTATAGCTAGACCTAGGGTTTTAATAAAACTAAGATTTAAGCATGAAATTTGTTATGAAATGGACTAGAAGTCATATATTATGATCCTTAGGTTGTAGAGAACAATTTCCTTTGAAAAATATGGGAATCGGGGCACGTGGGCCTGGGGTCGGAATTTAGGAAACTTGTGGAAAAGGGTGGAAAATTACTTAAATAGTTAGAATTCAACCTTGTAAACCTTTATTAACTAGTTCTTACTTATTTTAACTAGTTTGTGATCGTTCGGCTCCGAATTAAGAGCTCGGGCTTGTTCTTGATATTGGAAGTGCGCTTTGGAGCGAGGTGAGTCTCCTTTCTAACCTTGGAAGAGGGAAATGTCCCCATAGTTGAAATAATTGATTATGTGCTCCTAATTGCGGGGGCTACGTACGCGCAAGGTGACGAGAGTCCGTGCGTAGCTACTATTATGCTATTGTTTGGGTAGTTAGGACCCAAAAGCATGTTATACTTGGATTATTTATGAACCCATTGATAACTTTAATTGCTTATATCACCTTGGATTAGTAAATGAATTTAAAAAGGGATTAAACGTCATTTTTCCTGAATTGTTAAAAGGGAAATTGTTTTATCTGGATAAATATCCCCCAATAAGTTTTTAATTGACTGATTGAGCATGTATCTCTATGTGTACCGACGTCGCATGCAAGATTCGCGAGCAGGGTATGTGTTTATTTACGGAACGGGTCGAACGCCTCAGCACATTAAATAGATGCATCTATAGGCGCACCGTCGACCCTCAGCAAGCGCACAGTTTATTTCTGTTGGATCGGGCCATCGCCTCGGCATGATATATATATTGTTGCCTAAGAATTTTAATGTTGACATTGCCTTTTGTGGCTTGATACGAATCGATAAGATAATGAAAAGTAAAATCTTGGAACCTCCTTATTATTTGAGAAGGTGTTACTTGTTTTCTTTCTATGTGTTATAATTGCTAGATAAATCCATGTTTTCCTAACATCTTCACCATATAATTATTGGACCACTAGTAAGCGTTAAAGTTGACCATCTTGTCTCTACTTCTTCGAGATTAGATGGGATACTCATTGAGTACACGTTGTTTACGTACTCATACTACACTTCTGTGCATTTTTGTTGCACAGGTATATGTAACCCTAGTGTCCTACTAGGCGTAGCAGCGCAGATGATTCTGGGACTAGGTGAGTTGCATTATTTGAGGCGACCCGCAGCTAGTATAGTCCCTTTCAGTATATTGTATTTATTTCTTGTCCACTGTATTTCGGACGGATGTTGTATTTTATTTCCTTATCTGTAGATGCTCATGCACTTGTGACACCGGGTTCTGGGCGGATTTTTGAATTATTCAGTATTAAGTCTTTTATCGACTTTATGTTCATTGTGTAAAATTTTTACTATCTAATAGTTAACTTATAAGAAAAATGATTTCTGCAAATACTAAAACTGGAATTTATTTATGCATTCTTGGTTGGCTTTCCTGACAGCGGTGTCCGGCGCCACCACGACCCTTAGTGGATTTTGGGTCGTGACAATATGGTATTAGAGCACTAGGTTCCTAGGGTCTCACGAGTCATGAGCAAGTCTTGTAGAGTCTCGCGGATCGGTACGAAGACGTCTGTACTTATGCTCGGGAGGCTGCGGGACTGTTAGGAGTACTTCCCTTCTTGATTCCTTGTCATGCGATTTTATTCATGTGATGCTTACACCTTTGTCTCCTTCCTACTCAATCTTATGCGACGCAAAGCGATTGTTACGAATCGAGAGTTGAAGAATTTTAATAGCACTACAAATGCAGTGTGGATGTTTCTCCCTACGGGGTTATTTGAGCTATTATCGTCGCCTTATGATCCATTTTGTTATTTCGGCTTAGCAGCGGTACTTTTGAGATATCTGAGGTTAGGCACAACTTGCCATGATGCTTATGAACGAATGTTGCGCAGTAGTGATATGATGGTAGGATGATTGCCTACATGTCGGGGTAGTGAATGACTTGAAGGGAGGTTTACTCAGTGCATAATCAAGAGATTCAGTATTTTATTCCCGGGAGGGGAAAGATGATCGAACTAAGGATGGTCAGATGTGGGCTGGTGGAAGTAATGAGGCTTGGTATTTTCAAGCATTGTAGATTTTTCTTCTATGATGGGATGTCGTTGTCCTAATTGAACGTGCTAAGTTTGTCGGTGTTATGACCTTCTACAATTTGCCTTTGGGGCGAGATTTGTGAGATGGAATTGGAGACACAACTGTCAGATATCGCAGGATGTGGAGATTGAATCAGTATTTCTAATGTTGACGGTTCGATAAAGATGACCTTCAGAAAGGTTTAAGTTAGAAGAAATTGTGGGTTCAGGTGCCACGAACATAGATTTTGTTTAAGACAGTAAGTGAGCAGCAAAGTATGAGGAAGGACATGCGGGAAGTGTCAGGCGGTGGCTAAAGTTTCTAGAAAGCCGAGTATAAGAGGCCAAAGGCCGAGTATAAGAGGCCAAAGGCCGAGTATAAGAGGCCAAAGGGGATGAGTTCCGCCAAAGTGGGAGAGCGGTGGAGTCGCATATGTGCTTTATAGTGGGATGACCACCTACCTTAAGGAGAGTTTGGAATGATTTGGGATTATAGTGGCTGGAGATTGAAGCCTACGGAATTAATTAGAAGTATGGGCTATCATGTGGCAGGAAATTTAATATAACGAAAAGGAGCAGCTTAAGTGAAGAAGGATGCAGCATAACTTTGAATTGGAAGGATGTTGCCACGCATTTAAATGATGTCTACGAGGGTTGAATGGACTTGTGTAGAAGGAGAGTGAGCTCGGACTCAGGATGGGTTGTTGATGTCTTAGTGATTGTACCCGTGCAGCAGCGCTGGAAGATGCTGGGGAGTGAATTCTACAAGTGGGTTATTCCTGTGAGTAGGTTAGCGGTCGCGTGGTTGGCGAGGCTTCTGCAAATAATCCAATTGGGATTCTACAGTAAGATATCGAGAATTGTGGCGATGGAATGCGTAAGGCTATGTCAATAAGAGGTAGGGAATTCCAGCGAGTTCCAGATTGTGAAACAATGGCTTCATGCTAAGTGGGAGAGTCGCACCACTTATGATTGGGTTGCATGGTTAGCTACTTGCGAGGTTTATGGGTATTAGCATATCGACGGGCTATTTTAGCTACGGGAAAGGACCATAAGTGGTAATTTGAGCAAATGAATTATTAAGAGTGGGCTATCATTGGCCTTATTGGCCCATGTTCAAACTTGGAGAAGGATTCAGGATTGTGCTTTGTAGAGATGCGGGTTCCTAGGGAAGTGATTCTGCCATGTGCTTCACCAAAAGGGCATCCATGTGCTAGAAGATTTATGTAATTGATTATATTCGGGGCCAAGTCAGAGCGGGTAGCTCTCAACAACGGTCCTAGTGAAATTCAAAAGATAAAGTGTGGTACCTAATAGTTTCGAGCATATAGGTACGGTTAAGAACCAAGCTTGGTAGCAGCCTATGAGAAGAGGCACATAATGCTCTATGATGTTTTGACTTGTGATGTGGCAATTGGGAGGTACAAAATGGTTCATGGGATTTGAGACAGCATGGTCTCGTGACAAAGGGTCACTCGGGGTGAGTGCAGATGGAGTGTGTTAAGTGTTGAATGGGGTTATCATTATTTCTATGGCAATCAAGGACAAATTGGAAGAAAAGGGATTGGTTAGCCATAGTCGAATTGGCATGTTGCTGGTAATGATTAGTTCTTTCAACGTGATCAAGTTATGCAAGTGAATTGTGACGGTGCGTGCGAGGCTTGTCGGCCGCCGTAGTTAGTGTTATTCAGAAAGTATTCTACCGTTGTGGCCTATTATGTGAAGTTGGGCCCTGGAAGGGCTATGGTGGCTTAGACCATTGCTTAGATGTTTGCATATTCTACAGTTATGAGAATTTACCTGTGTGTTGCTATGTTCCTCTTGAAGTGAGTTCAGTGAAAAGCTTTTATGTGATGAAGTGTTAACCTATTAGTAGTTCCGGAGTGATGATGAAGAATCGTGTCCTATCGTATATGGGCACGTTGGGTGCAGTGAGTGGTATGGAATTTGAAGTGAGGATCAAGTTTGCAGTCGGGGTTGTAAGGATGTCACGAGCTCGAATGAGAAGGGAAAGAGTTTCGATGTTCAAGGCAAGTTGGTATTATCTGCAGTGTCGCCTGAGATCGGTGTTCTGTGAGAAAGGCTTTGCATCCTGGTTAAGTATTTTTGATCGCTTTTCAGCGTTAGTACGGCCGGTGGTTTGGATGTACGGACCTGTTATGTGTTTCGAAAGTTTGTGGGAGCGTGTCCCACAAGAAGGTTGTGTAGGTGTGGCATGTAGTCACTCGATTGATTTAAGATTTAAACCAAGTATGAGGATTGTGGTAATATCATTAATTTGAGAATTTATGCCTTGAGGGCACTCTGTTTATTGGGTTGTGGACTGTGAAGGAATTCTTCACTTATGATGGTTGTTCTTATGCGTTATAAAATAAAGGAGAGTTATTATGGACCTTGGAAAGGTTATTAGCCTAGTCAGAGTGATCAGAATTTGTCAGTGGATGGATTCAAATGTGAATATGGGCTCTATATCAGGCCAAACGTGTTCATTTTAGTAATGCGCTCCATATGGAAGAATAGTCGGGGTGTTATGTGGTCGTTAGCTATTTCATGTAATGATGTATTATGACGTGCGAGTTGTGAGATGTCTTGGTGAATTGCTTATGTGTTGAGGATCCGCGTAAAAGTGATGTTATATAAGCAAATTGGCTCTTGAGATTCAGATTGTATATCGCACCTCAGTTGTGCTCGAGTTTTGTAGCTTATAGCGCTATATGTTTACTCAGGGATGTTATTATGCACTTAGCATGCTTATGCCGATATTCGGTATTTATTGTAATGAGCAAATTTGGCTCGATGTGCAGCTCCTTATGTGAGATCTATGTGTGGATCGGGTTGCAAGCCGCAACAGTGTGATGTTGAGTATAGTTTTCTACCTGCTATTTTTGTACGCCTTGCTTCCTATTCTCTAAGGAAAGTCCGTATTAGTGCATGAGTTAGGTAATTCCTTCCAGAGTTCATTTTTCCTTTTGTATCACGTTCGAATTGGTGGCTTATTGGCGCATTGTCGCATCATATGAGACTTTTGATTATGTCTGGGGTGGCTTAGTGCCTGAGCAGTTTGTACTGGGTGAGACGAGATTTTTGGATTTAGGATCAGTGCAACCTGAGTATATGAAGTACATTAAGGGTGCAACGATCATTATTTGATTCAGAATAAGGTAGTGTTCCTTGTCAGGGTATAGACCCAATGAATTGTTGATTCGGTAGTTGGTTATGAATTTCTGCACATCTCTTCCATCGTGGCGATATTGTAAAGGTTAGAGTAAGACCTGTGTATGTCATGGGGTGCAATAGGAGCATCAGGATAGTAGGATTTTGACTAAGTTGATCAAAAAAAGGTTATTATGGTCCGGTGAGTAAAGTCATGCTAGGTGTGGACTCAGCAAGGTTATGCAGCTATGTTGGGTACAGCGTGTAGTGATTAATGTGGTGATCCTATGGTGGAAACAGGTCGGACATAGAATTTCGGATGTTGGAATTGGGCTTTAAGGCGTATTTTCTTGAATAAAAGAGAATATCTTCTAAATTGATCGAGCTAATATGCTCAACTGAGTTGTGGTAGCACGGGAAGGTGCATGAGAATTTAAACAGTGATTTCAGACTACTTCAGTGTAGTTCTCAGCACGTTCGAGGACGAACGTATGTTTAAGTGGGAGAGAATGTAACGACCCGACCGATCGTTTTGAGCCCTAGCACGTCATTCAGCAGTCTGAGGCTATGAGCAGCTTCATTTCAGGTATTTTGACTTGTACGCATGGTCGGAATTAAATTTCGGGAAGTTCAGAGTTGATTCGGAAAGGGAATTCTCATTTCGGAAGCTTGAAGTTGAAAGAATTAACTAGGATTGGAATTTTGAGTAAACGACCTCGGAATCGGGTTCTGAAGGTTCCAGCAGGATCGTATGATGATTTCGGACTTGGGCGTATGCCCGGTTCGGGTTTTGGATAACCCGGGAGTATTTTGGCGCCTATTGTGGAAGTTAGCATTTTAGAAAAAAATTTATAAGTTTGGCTTGAAGTGCATTTCAGTGTTATCAATGTCCATTTGGGATTCCGAGGCTGTGAATAGCTCTGTATGGTGATTCTGGAGTTGGGGGCGCGATCGGAAG
The DNA here is from genome assembly GCA_026770625.1 of Nicotiana glauca. Classification (NCBI taxonomy): domain Eukaryota; kingdom Viridiplantae; phylum Streptophyta; class Magnoliopsida; order Solanales; family Solanaceae; genus Nicotiana; species Nicotiana glauca. The sequence goes on from MU728616.1 coordinate 215,832, forward strand.
TGAATTCGGAGGTCCGTAGGTCATTTTGGAGCCATTTGGCTAAAGATAAAAATTTGAAGGTTTTTGAGAAGTTTGACCGAGAGTTGACTTTTTGATATCGAGGCCTGAATCCAATTCTTAAAGTTGGAGTAGGTCCGTAATGTCAAATATGACTTGTGTGCAAAATTTGAGGTCAATCGGACGTGATTTGATAGGTTTAAGCATCGAAAGTAGAAACTGCCCATGGACCGCAGAAGCGGCCCATGTACCGCAGAAGCGGCCCATGTACCGCAGAAGCGGTTCTGCTTAAGCGACCCCCAGACCGCAGAAGCGGTCCAACCATTTAGGGCCCAAGCCGCAGAAGTGGCCCAAATACCGCAGAAGCGGTTACGCATATGCGGGCCTCAGACAGCAGAAGCGGTCCAACCCCCTCTTGCCCAGTTCCGCACATGCGGCTCCATTTTTGCAGGTGCGGGACCGCAACCGCAGAAGTGGAAATCGCTGGGCAGTGGCCTTCATTTAATCCGAACTCTACACCATTTTATCATTTCACACTCCACACTTAGGCAATTTGGGGGCTTCCAAAGAGAGGATTTCAACATAGCACTTCAAGGTAAGTCACTCCCATTTATTATTAGTTTAAATACATGTATATTCGGTAGATTAAACACTAAAAATTTGATAAAATCAAAGGGTTAGAGCTAGACCTAGAGTTTAATAAAACTAAGATTTAAGCATAAAATTTGTTATGAAATGGACTAGAAATCATGTAGTATGATCCTTAGGTTGTAGGTAACAATTTTCTTCGAAAAATATCGGAATCCGGGCATGTGGGCCCGAGATCGGAATTTAGGAAACTTGTGGAAAAGGGTGGGAAGTTACTTAAATAGTTAGAATTCGACCTTGTAAGACTTTATTGACTAGTTCTTACTTATTTTAACTAGTTTGTGATTGTTCGGATCCGAATTAAGAGCTTGGGCTTGTTCTTGATATTGGAAGTACGCTTTGCAGCAAGGTGAGTCTCCTTTCTAACCTTGTAAGAGGGAACTGTCCCCATAGGTGAAATAATTGATTATATGCTCCTAATTGCGGGGGCAACGTATGAACAAGGTGTCACGACCCGGATTTCACACCATCGGGCGTCGTGATGGTGCCTACTAACGGAGCTTGGCCAGCCAAACATTAAGCATACTCTAACCAATCTCAACAATATTTTATACTGGAAAATAATTAAATAAATGCAGAAGTCTTTAACTTTAATAAAATGAAATCGATTGCGGAATTTAATAACACATCACTACCTAAAATCTGTTGTCACTAGCTCACGAAATACTATAGAATACTACAAACAAGTCTGAATGAAAGAAAAATACATGTCTGTTTCGGTACAATAAAACAAATTGAAATAAAGGAAAGAGACTTCAGCCTGCGAACGTTAGCTAGGCTACCTCGAGAGTCCCTGGACAGAAGATAGCTCCCAGATAAAAATCCTACTGTTGCTGCCCAAAAGCTGCTCCTGGATCTATGCACAAAGAAATGCACAGAGTGTAGCATCAGCACAACCGACCCTATGTGCTGGTAAGTGCCTGGCCTAACCCCGGCGAAGTAGTGACGAGGCTAGACCGGACTA
>MU728616.1:233856-288473 GCA_026770625.1 Nicotiana glauca
TGCTCGTGAGACCTAGTAACCTAGGCTCTGATAACAACTTGTCATGACCCAATTTCCAAACCCAGTCGTGATGGCGCCTCTCGTGAAAACAAGGCCAGCCAACTAACCTTAATCGTCTCTTTAACAATTACTCTCTCCGTTTCAATTTATGTGAACCCATTTGAATATGCACGGAGTTTAAGAAAAGATAGAAGACTTTTGAACTTGTGGTGTAAAATGAGGCACAAATATTTTGTGTGGCTATAAATCAATGCATAAAGGTAAATTGTTTCCAAATAAAGAAAGAGGTCATTCTTTTTGGCACGGACCAAAAAGGAAATAGGTTCACATAAATTGAAACGGATGGAGTATTAAACATAATGAATAAAAAATACAAATTAATTAATTTAAAACCATTAATTACAACCCAACACAACCCGACCGGGGTGTCACAAGTCACGAGCATCTAAAGAAGACTGAACACAACTACTAGGCCAATAATATTATACAGAATAAAATTTGGAATCAAAAGATGAAGTCCGGTGCCGCGAACGCTGGCGGTCACCTTGCCCACTACAGTAGTAATACCTTCAATCAGCTATTAACCCGCTTTCGGGTGAACAATACCTGCAACTGCAGGCGAGGTGCAGGTAATAAAGTGAGTATTCCAACTCAATGAGTAATAAAATTAAATAATAACTGAGCAGCAAGAAATCACGTAAAGCAACCAACAGGCTATACGGAAGGGGTAAAATTTTCGAGAAAACGGTAAAATTAATGAACTCTTTAGAAATGTTTCGGCTCAGTTCAAATCTCTTTTGAAAATGATCTTTTCAATAATTACGAAAATTGTTTAAAAATAGTTAGTGCTGATTAGCACAGAAAATCCGCCCCTCGGACACAAATACCACAGTATAACAGGTAAAAATGCAAATAAGTATGTAAGATGAGCACATAAAAGTTCGCCCCTGCGGCACAGCTCAAAACAGTACCAGCCCCTCGGGCTCAATATCAACCGCTCAGAACAGTATCAGCCCCTCGCGCTCAGTCTCAATCACATGGTACAACATCAGCCCCTCGTGCTCACTCCCAACTCACATCAGCCCCTCGGGCTCACCCCCAACTCACATCAAGGAACCCGCGCTCACTGTGGGTGTGCAGACTCCGGATGGGCTCCTACAGCCCAAGCGCTATATCATCATACCTGTACATATCAACATGAGGCCTGAAAGCCTTCTCACAAAACACTCGAGGTCTAAAAGCCTCCTCACATATCGCTCGAGGCCTGAAAGCCTCCTCACATATCACTCGAGTCCTGAAAGCCTCCTCACATCACTCGAGGCGTGGAAGCCTCCTCACATCACTCATCAGATCCTCAATCATGGCCCTCGGCCTCAATCAGTCCAAAAATAATCATAAGCCCCTCGGGCATCAATGAAAACGAAAATGCTCAGCTCAAACAATAGTTCAAATATCAGTTAAAACTCAAGGTTGAGTAAAAATATAGTTGAGTTCATAAAACAGTGTAATTCAAGTGGACAGAGTTCAAATAATATTACAAATAGTGAGGAAAACAATGATGATAGCTCACAAGGAGTTCAAACAGTCGGCAATAAGCCCTAAATATGGCAATAAGCACAAGTCATAGTGAAAAACAACACGTCATAGTCAAATATGCTGTAAAATCAACAACCGGGACGGACCAAGTCACAATCCCCAATGGTGCTCTACACCACACTCGCTATCCGGCGTTCAAGTCACCTCAATATCGCACTACGGTGTGCAAATCCGGGGTTCAAACCCTCAGGATATCATTTACAATCATTACTCACCTCGAACCGGTGAAATCCCTCGCTCGCGACGCCTTGCCCCTCAAATCGGCCTCTACGCGCGTCGAATCTATCCAAAATTAGAGCGAATACATCACAATATGCCAAGGGAACAATACCCAATCGAAAACAATCGAAATATAGCAAAAATCTCGAAACTAGCAAAACCCGAGCCCCGGGCCCACTTCTCAAAAAATTACAAAACTTACATTACCGGATTCCTCATCTCGCCACGAGTCTATACATAACAAGTTTATCAAAATCAGAGTTCAAATGCCCCCTCAAATCCCAAATTTTTTATTTCAAAAACAAAGGCCTAGTTCTTCCAATTTTTACGCAAATTTCCAAGAATTAAAGGTTGATTCTTCAATAAAATGATGTTTCTAGGCCATAGGACTTACCTCCAATCGATTCCTAGTCAAAACTCTCTAAAATCCCCGTCAAAAGATCCCAAGCTCGCTCAACAATGGTGGAAAATACATAACCCTCGCGGAACAAAATGAATATAAACCCCTACTGGCCTTCAGGGGTTTCCGCTTCTGAGGTCCCCACGCCCGCTTCCGCGTAACCGCTTCTGCGATTTTTATCTGCTTAAGAAGAATTTCATTAAACCACAGGGGCCACTTCTGCGACCTTACGTCCATTTATGCGGACTCGCTTAAGCGAAACCATTTCCGTTTCTGCGGAACTTCCCAACTCAGCCCCAAATCGCTTTTGCGACCTATAACTCGCTTCTGCGGAACCGCTTCTGCGGCCCATTTCCACAGAAGCAAAAATACCTGATACCGGCAATATGAACCTGCAACAAACTTCAAAAATTCCCCGTTTAACCACCCGATCTCACCCTGAGGCCCCCGGGACCTCAACCAAAAACACCAACACATCCTAAAACCCCATTCAAACTTGTTCCAATCCTCAAAACACATCAAACAACGCTAAAAATCATTAAATCACATCGGATTCAAGCCTAAGTTTCTTCAAAACTTACGAAATGCGCATTCGATCAAAAACCCGACCAAAAAATGTCCGAATGACCTGAAAATTTGCACACATATCCAAGATCACCCAACGAAGCTACAACAACTCTCAGAATTCCATTCCGACCCTCGGATCAAAATCTCACCCATCAACCGGAATTCACCAAAATACTAACTTCGCCAATTCAAGTCTAATTCAACACCGGACCTCCAAAATCACTTTCGGCCACTCTACTAAGTCACAAATCATCCCCCGAAGCTAACCGAATCACCGGAAATCACATCCGAACCTTCTAACTCATAAGTCAACGTCCGGTTGACTTTTCCAACTTAAGTCTTCCTTAAAGAGACTAAGTGCCTCATTTCTTATCAAAACCAGTCCAAATCAACTCTAACACACCATATACCGATAACGAAACATGCAGAAGTATAAAATGAGGGAAACGAAGTAGTGACACATGAGACAACGGGTCGGGTCTTCACATCCTCCCCAACTTAAACCAAACGCTCATCCTCGAGCGTACCTAGAGTTGTACTAGAAGCAACCCAATAGCTGAATGACCTTACCAAGCATAAACCCAGGGTGATCCCTCGTCACCGTATCTCACATAGGTCCGATAACACAATATAGCTAAAATCTCATAGTCCATCTAAACCATAAACCGTAGGACCACATTGCACTTTCCAAAATCTTACACAAGATCAAAACCTCACATTTTTATTCGGAATAAACCCGAACCAACTATAATAACCCATACCTACAACCTCGCCTGCAATCATATGATATACCACATAACTCAAACACATGCAGCGATAACTTCCATTCACAGCAGCTGCCCACGACAACAAAATATCGATATAAAATCTCTTGTTAGATAAAGTTTCATCCCAACTATTTCATATACTACCAATGATAAATGAAACACACAATAAACCATAACCATTTCCCAAATCAACCAGTCATGAGGCCATTTCTCCTATGGTAATTACCATAGCCGAACCTCGATATTTACCCATCAAACAAGCTGAAATCGAACCCGTTTATATTCATTAATGATCCCTACGATCTCCTTTGACCAAACACCATCCTGGTGACATGACACATCAATACAGGACTACGCCACAACTTGCATAATACGCATACCAATAAGAAACGGTCTGAACATACTCAAATTATGACAAATGACTCAAACGAAAGAGTTGTACCTCAAGCTCATCAGTACCATCACAACACAAGGCTGAGACCCCGTCTCACAACATAGAAATAGAATACATGAAGCTACCCGAAGAGTCATAACTCCACGTAGCCTCGCTACAATGCGCGATCCTATCCAAACATTGTTACACATGAAGCACCTCAAGTCGCTATGCTCAAAATCAACAGCCAAGTAAAATTTTTGATGTCTGAAACCAAAGCAATTCTTTACACCCACGGTGGAACAAATAACATACGACACGTAAACTGATAGATCATAACCAATACTCCACTTACCGAGCAACACTCAATTACTCTTCCAGCTTGACTTTCTCTATGAATACTCAATAGAACCGCACCATATGTGCCCACATCCAACTAATCATAACGTCTCACAGCACAAAAAAAGCAACTCGTAGATCTCCCCAGATCACTAACAAGTTCAAGAAAGATCGAATCAACCTATCCCTCAACAATACAACTCGGGGCCAACCAAGCCAACTCAAGCTAAACACGTATTCAATCAGCTTACCAACGAACTCATTACCAAGAAGCCTGAAGCTGCTCCTTCCACTACTTTAACTCATGCCAGAGTCGTACAATACGGTGCACGACACCAAATAAATATCGAAATACACCATCTCGCCCGGCGACATGCCCGACCACAAGAAACATATCCGAAAAATTCCCTCAATACCGGAACTGAATCAATGGTAGAAACCTCTGCACTGACATCCGCCACGAAGGCCCAATTAAAAAAAGCAATCCTTCCCAGTCGTTCGCTGGTCTTTGGAATACAACCACTCTGCTAGAACATAATCCGATGCACTCCGCCACGCAAGCTGTGGCATTTTCCGACATAACCCGTATCACAATAGTCTAGAATAACCCAACACTGAGACAACCAGTCTACACCCTAATATCATATCTAGAATCTAATATACCAAGCGAAGAAAGATCCACTCGGGCTTCCAAATCCCAATAGCCACTAACGGTACCAATACACATGATCCACAACCGCTACACAGTCTGAACCTGGGAACTCCCAGTCCCCAACTCCATATAGCACACAAATCACTGTACCTGATCCCAAATTCCGCAGTATGAATACATATTACACCTAAAGTACCCAATCATTCTTCGAAAGATATTCTAAAATTCTCTTGTGCCATCAAACAAACTCAGATATCAGCAGTCGATCTAGCAAGAAAGTGCTGCAACACTACCGAAGTATCATCAGTCTAATCATCTTACCCTTCTTCCGAGGCATATACTCTCGTCAAATCACTTCCAATTAGCAGTGACATTTCCTTGATTACCTGAGGCTACCCGTTGTCTAAGAATTTTATGAACTTCTTTTCAGAACTGAACTGTAACTCATCTAGCCAAGATCTTCCGTCAATCCTATCTAGAAGAAGAATCATTACACATTCCATGCTTCGCATGCCCCAAGAAAATATATACTTCTCCGAACCACGATAAAACTCAACAAGAACTCTCTCCCCATTCCATTTGCACAAGCTAAACTACCAGGACTGAATCCTGCTATCCAAACCAAGCTAAGCAAGCTGTCAGAACTCAAAAGCTTCGCTGCACCATACCTATAAGGGCTCACTACCTCGCACACATACAAATAATTAATCATACCCTCACCATACCGATTCGGTCTACTATCAACCTATTCCATCTATTTAATTTTCCTTCTGATTCAGGATCAACTTGATATTCCCTCTTGCTGTAGCACCACAATACCTCAACCCGGGCTCACTACACGAGAACCATGCACAAGACCACACTGTCTCAAACCCACGAGCCACCGAATAGCCCCTCAAATGTTCCTAGAAACACCACATTCCAGCATGCTCTTCTTGAAGAACTTCCTGCGAATATGAATTCGTTGCCATTACTTTCCAGATACCGATACATAGGATCCCATAATCAACATAAAATACCAGAAGTCTTGACCTTTTTCAATGAAACACATTCTCTAACCACATACACGACCTTAAGGCACCTGATTGTTACATGTAGAATCTTGAACACATTGAAACCATTCTCGAGAGTCATTACTTCATATTCGAACTGCAATTTACCTGATCAAACGGACATAACCACACGTGCCTCATCAGCACTCTAACATCGCAGGACGTGATCTCATTCCGATACAACCAAACAACTTTCTTCTCCTTACGCTAAGCATCAATAGCTCAAGACATCCTATTATTTTCACACATCTATGAAGTACCATATAACCTTTGTCAAAATTTTGCTTCACTCGTGCCATCCTCGACTCAATTTCTGCAACCAGAACTGATCCGCCAGCATATCTCAAAACGGAAACAACATAGCACATAACCGTGCAGTCAGCTAATCAACGGCAACCTCCCCAACTTGGCTCGAAGCCATATATCAATACACCCTTAACAATTTATAACATTTTTACTCTAATGATGCCACAATGAGATTAAACTCAATCATCTACAAGTTTGTGAAAATACAAATCATCCAGTACTGTAATCCTCTGCAAACCTCGCATTCGTCCCCACATCAACTGAGTCCACCCTCTAGAGCGACTCATACCTCTGCAAAGATCTTATAGCATACACACAAGGATCATACCACACAAGGACACTCCGCAGGAGATAACCCACCTGCTTCGCCTCAGTTTAGTATTTCAGCACATCTTCCACCGTCATACACATAACACAGTCATTTAGTCTTCTTGAGTCTGAACTCCTACCGCCACATGTAATGTACTTCACTTCCCAACTAGGAGACACGAAAAATATTCTTCACGCCCCCATAATTTGGGCTACACATCAATCACAATAGGAATCGAACACTTAACAGTTCGTCTATTATCCAACAGATTTCTTCGTTACTACCAAGTCATATAAATGTAACTCGCAGCACTAACATACTCATCACATGGATATCCAACCGCCATTCCGGCTAATAAGAACAATACTGAACATATAAGTTCAAAACACTTGCTCACACGATCAGCACCTCGGTGCTCAAGCCATAGGCAAAGATCCAGCCTCAAGTTCTCCAGACTGGCCCAAAATACTCGCCCCTTGATCGGGGAATCACAAGCCATCAAGGCACATATAATACTGAGCGCTCATGTGCGCATACAGACGTGTGGAGGGAATTTCAAGAGCTATATCTCAAGACGAATCAAGTACGCACGATAAGAATTCCAAGAAGGTGAAGTTTTTCCTAAAGGTTCTGCAGCCTCTCGAGGATAAATACAGACGTCTCCGTACCGATTCTCGAGACTCTACTAAACCTGCTCATGACTCGTGAGACCTAGTAACCTAGGCTCTGATACCAACTTGTCATGACTCAATTTCCAAACCCGGTCGTGATGACGTCTCTCGTGAAAACAAGGCAGCCAACTAACCCCAATCAATTCTTTAACAATTACTCCCTCCATTTCAATTTATGTGAACCCATTTGACTGGGCACGGAGTTTAAGAAAAGAGAGAAGACTTTTTAACTTGTGGTGTAAAATGAGGCACAAATATTTTGTGTGGCTATAAATCATTGCATAAAGGTAAATTATTTCCAAATAAGGAAAGAGGTCATTCTTTTTAGCACGGACCAAAAAGAAAATAGGTTCACATAAATTGAAACGGAGGGAGTATTAAACATAATGAATAGAAAATACAACTTAATGGCATTAAAACCATTAATTACAACCCAACACAACCCGACCGGGGTGTCATAAGTCACGAGCATCTAAAGAAGACTAAACACAACTACTGGGCCAATAATATTATATAGAATAAAATCTGGAATCAAAAGATGAAGTCTGGTCACCTTGCCCACTACAGTAGTAATACCTTCAATCAGCTATTAACCCGCTTCCGGGTGAACAATACCTGCAACTGCACGCGAGGTGCAGGGAGTAAAGAGAGTACTCCAACTCAATGAGTAATAAAAGTAAATAATAACTGAGTAGTAAGAAATCACGTAAAGCAACCAACAGGCTATACAGAAGGGGTACAATTTCCGAGAAAACGGTGAAATCAATGAACTCTTTAGAAATGTTTCGGCTCAGTTCAAATCTCTTTTGAAAATGGTCTTTTCAATAATTACGAAAATTGTTTAAAAATAGTTAGTGCTGATTAGCACGGAAAATCCGCCCCTCGGACACAAATACCACAGTATAACAGGTAAAAATGCAAATAAGTATGTAAGATGTAAAAGTTCGCCCCTCGGGCTCAATATCAACTGCTCAAAACAGTATCAGCCCCTCGGGCTCAATCGCAATCACATGGTACAACATCAGCCCCTCGGGCTCACTCCCAACTCACATCAGCCCTTCGGGCTCACCCCCAACTCATATCAGGGAACCCGCGCTCACTGTGGGTGTGCAGACTCCGGAAGGGCTCCTACAGACCAAGCGCTATATCATCATAAGGCATGAAAGCATGTACATATCAACATGAGGCCCGAAAGCCTTCTCACAAAACACTCGAGGCCTGAAAGCCTCCTCGCATATCGCTCGAGGCTTGAAAGCCTCCTCACATATCACTCGAGGCCTGAAAGCCTCCTCACATATCACTCGAGGCCTAAAAGCCTCCCCACATCACTCGAGGCCTGGAAGCCTCCTCACATCACTCATCAGATCCTCAATCATGGCCCTCGGCCTCAATCAGTCCAAAAATAATCATAAGTCCTTCGGGCATCAATGAAAACGAAAATGCTCAGCTCAAACAATAGTTAAAATATCAGTTAAAACTCAAGGTTGAGTAAAAATATAGTTGAGTTCATGAAACAGTGTAATTCAAGTGGACTGAGTTCAAATAATATTTCAAATAGTGAGGAAAACAATGATTATAGCTCACAAGGAGTTCAAACAGTCGGCAATAAGCCCCAAATATGGCAATAAGCCCGAGTCATAGTGAAAAACAACACGTCATAGTCAAATACGCGGTAAAATCAGCAACCGGGACGGACCAAGTCACAATCCCCAACGGTGATCTACCCCACACTCGCTATCTGGCGTGCAAGTCACCTCAATATAGCACTACGGTGTGCAAATCCGGAGTTTCAAACCCTCAGGATATCATTTACAATCATTACTCACCTCGAACCGGTGAAATCCCTCGCTTGCGATGCCTTGCCCCTCAAATTGGCCTCCACGCACGTCGAATCTAACCAAAATCATAGCGAATACATTACAATATGCCGAGGGAACAATACCCAATCGAAAACAATCAAAATATAGCAAAAATCTCGAAACTAGCAAAACCCGATCCCCGGGCCCACTTCTCAAAAAATTACAAAACTTACATTACCGGATTCCTCATCTCGCCATGAGTCTATACATATCAAGTTTATCAAAATCGGAGTTCAAATGCCCCCTCAAATTCTAAATTTTTCATTTCAAAAACCAAGCCCTAGTTCTTCTAATTTTTACCCAAATTTCCAAGAATTAAAGGTTGATTCTTCAATAAAATGATATTTCTAGGCCATAGGACTTACCTCCAATCGATTCTCAGTCAAAACTCTCTAAAATCCCCATCAAAAGCTCCCAAGCTCGCTCAACAATGGTGGAAAATACATAACCCTCGTGGAACAAAATGAATATAAACCCCTACTGGCCTTCAGGGGTTTCCGCTTCTGCGGTCCCCACGCCCGCTTCCGCGTAACTGCTTCTGCAGTTTTTATCCGCTTAAGCAGAATTTCATTAAACCACAGGGGCCGCTTCTGCGACCTTACGTCCTTTTCTGCAGACTCGCTTAAGCAAAACCATTTCTGCTTCTGCGGAACTTCCCAACTCAGCCCCAGACCGCTTTTGCGACCTATAACTCGCTTCTGCGGAACCGCTTCTGCAGCCCATTTCTGCAGAAGCAAAAATACCTGATACCAGCAATATAAACCTGCAACAAACTTCAAAAACTCCCCGTTTAACCACCCGAACTCACCCCGAGGCCCCCAGGACCTTAACCAAAAATACCAACACATCCTAAAACCCCATTCAAACTTGTTTCAATCCTCAAAACACATCACACAACGCTAAAAATCATTAAATCACATCGGATTCAAGCCTAAATTTCTTCAAAACTTCCGAAATGCGCATTCGATCAAAAACCCGACCAAACGATGTCCGAATGACCTGAAAATTTACACACATATCCAAAATCACCCAACAAAGCTACAACAACTCTCAGAATTCCATTCCGACCCTCGGATCAAAATCTCACCCATCAACCGAAATTTGCCAAAATACTAACTTTGCCAATTCAAGTCTAATTCTACACCGGACCTCCAAAATCACTTCCGGCCACACTCCTAAGTCACAAATCATCCCCCGAAGCTAACCGAAACACCAGAAATCACATTCGAACCTTCTAACTCATAAGTCAACGTCCGGTTGACTTTTCCAACTAAAGCCTTCCTTAAAGAGACTAAGTGTCTCATTTCTTATCAAAACCAGTACAAATCAACTTATATACGGATAACAAAACATGCAGAAGCATAAAATGAGGGAAGCGAAGCAGTGACACATGAGACGACGGGTCGGGTCGTCACATAGCTAATTAAGTTTTGACTGTTTGACCAAAATAGCGATCAACGTTGGTCATTATTTTTGACTGTTTGACCAAAATACTAAAAAAAAAAATTAAATATTATAAGCTATGAAAAAAATTCTTATTAGCTATAAATATTTATTTTATTTAACTACAATTAGTATAAATAATTAAAAACTATAAGCATAATCTTTAAAAAAAATTATATTAACTAGGTAATTACTTTTAATAGATTATAATAGCATGTATGTAAAGCAATAAACTATATTGTAATTGATGATCAATCTTATATATTAGTACGTACGAATAATTAATGAATTGATAAACCATTATAATATTATTCTATGAATTGTATATATAGACACATACACACATACACACACAGAGACACTTCACTGTAATACTATAACGTATATATAACTTGTTATAGTATATGTTAGTGTGTGTGTGTATATATAACGCACACACTTCGTGATAGTATAGTATTGTATATATATATTGTAATAGAATTAATGAATTACAATCATTCATCAGTAGGTTATAAGTCGATGAATCAATTATAACATAATATATATAGATATTATAACATATATATCATGTTATAGTACATGATATTGTAGTCATTATTTGTATTGTAACAGAGTTAATGAATTACATTCATTCATCACTAGGTTATAAGTCGATGAATCAATTATAACATATTAATAGATATAAGTCGAGACGTTTTATTTTTAATATATATACATGCATCTGAGTAGGTTATAAGTCAATGAATAAATTTACGAATGTATCAATACCTAAAAGAACCCAGACCTGTGTTCCGAGTGCTTCACGTAGTACAACGAAGGGTGTGTGTGTGTCTACATATATATATATATATATGTAGACACACACACACGTTTCGTTGTACTACTTTAACTACATATATAGCATGTTAGAGTATATTTTAATGTATTCATCCTTAGTATTACAAAAGTGTTAGCGGATTATATTTATATTATTTAGATAGTAAATACAAAAGTAATTTTTAATTTTGACCAATGTTGACCTGAAAAGACACCAACTTTGGTCGCTAATTATCCAAAAATTATATTTAGCGACCAAAGTTGGTCGCCAATTATTCAGAAATTAAAATTAGCGACCAAAGTTGGTCGCTAAATTTAAATCAGATTTAGTTATATTTTATATAATATTTAAAATAATAATATAATTGTTAAGCATTAGAACTGGGTCCCAGATTAGCGACCAAAGTTGGTCGCTATCTGCTTCCCTTTTTGTAAGCGACCAACTTTGGTCGCTAACTTTGAATTATATTTATTTATATTTTATAATTTTTTTAAATAATAATATAATTATTAATATTTTATAAGTGGGTCCCTCTTTAGCGACCAAAGTTGGTCGCTAATTTCAATATTTCTTTGACCAAGCAAGTGTGACCAGTCCGGTGAATATTTTGACCAAATTATCGACCAAAAAGCGACCAACCTTGATCGTTAATATATTTAGAATAATTATTTAATTATTTTCTCCAATTTAGCGACCAACTTTGGTCGCTTTTCTTGACAGATCAATTTTGGTCATCAAATTTTTGTCGCTTTTTTTTCGGATTTCTAATAGTGATATATCGATGGCGAACATTTGATCTGCTCACGTTGATCATGCTTCCTTCGAGGTTTATGCGATGTCAATTGTTGTTGTTGTTCCTGGTACTAGTTATTACACGATTTGCTTTCTACCTGTCTTTAGTTTCATGTGTCACGCTACTATTCGATCACTTCATGTGAACCAAATTTAGCCTATACAATATTGTTAGTCAATTTATTTTTAAAAATCCCGGTGTCTTACAAATTACCAAAATAAAATAAAAATATACCACATTGTATCAATAATAAGATTAGAGTTTAAGTTACATAAATATTCAATTAAAGTCTTCTCTATGTGCTTGAAATTTTGTTTTTCCATCTCAATCCACTAAAAAGGTATCCAAAAAATTTCGAGATACAATTTTCCTTTTCCTCATCATTAAAAAGCTTAGATGCCGCGCTGCTGTTCTTTGCCAATTCATTTCTTTCAATTAATTTTATAAATTAAGCAAAAGGAAATCTTTCGTGGAGAAGTTTTATGGTGTATACACAACTTATATTAGATGTGTGAGGTTTCTTTTTATCTCACAAAATTATGGATCCTAATCTTACACTTCTGCGTACACAAAAATCTGGATCCACAAAACTGTGAGACGAAAAAAATGCCTTCTTTTTTTATCTCCTGTTGTTGATTTCTTCATCGTGAGTCAGTGACACAGCTCAGTTATAAGAGCATAATTAACGGGCAGTTAAAGTGATTATATTTAGCCGGATTTGTTGTAAGAAAGCAGTATCTTGTAAAGTCATTAAACGTGAAATTGATATGCAAACAATTGCTAGTATGAAAATGAAATGAAACCACAGAACATGTGACAATGGTCCCTGTATCATTAAATCCAAGGATGTAATTGATCAATCCCTGTCGCCAACCCCCAACAAAAGTACTTCAATGGCCAAAAAAAATATTTAACTAAAAGCACTATTTTTCTTGTAATTTTTTTTTTCTTACCCTTTTTGCTTTTATATGTTCTGCATCTCAATCAGTTAACTAAAAGCAGTTTATGATATTTTATATGCATTTTAAAGGCAGTAAATTTTGCATAATCAACTAGTGAAAATAAGAGTCTTTTCTCAAGAATTTTCTAACTCAAGATGAAAAAAAAAATAAAGCTTTTGACTGAAGTGATCTACCTAACTCAACTGCTAAAAAGGTTATGAATGGACCCTCACACCTCTTTTTTTCTTTATTGCCCTACATTTTGAAAGTATTAGTCTGACTTTAAGTACATAGAAAGCAAAGAAAAGAATGGAATAAGACACAACACAATTATCTTTTGACTATGGACCAAATCATGCTCTTTATTTTCTGCCTATAATTTAGGTGTTTAATTCCCTTGTTGGACATATTCAATAGGATGCACATGCAGCATGCACTAAAAACCATTATTTTCCCTTACCCCACAAATCGCAAATTCTCTCTCAATTCCTCAATCCCCGCACATCATCACGGAAAACTTTCACATGCCTACTACTTTATATAAACTCTGTACAAGAATCAAGAAAATTAGAGAACCAAGAAACCAACACCTCAATATTTCACTTTACATTTCATTATGGGTAATTTCACCATGCAAGTGACATTCTTCTTGTTCTTGGTGATCTCAACTCCACTAGTGCAAATTGAAGGTAGAAAAAGCAAGTTTATGATCATACCTGCTTCTCCTGCACCAGCTCCAACTCCAATCAATGAAATTAGTTTTCCTCCATTTTCATCCCTTAGTCCAACTCCAACTCCAACACCAGCACCAGCAACAGCACCAACACCGTTTTTTAATGATTTCGCGTTTCCTCCATTGTCATCTTTAAGTCCAACACCAGCACCAGCACCAGCACCGGCACCAGTAGGTAGCGTTCAAGATCCTGATGTGAACGGCGTACCAACGCCTGCAATGGCACCACAAGGGAGTGGTCAAGATCCAGAGGAAGGTGGCATTGAAGCGCCAGCACCACTTTTAACTGATACTCCCTATGGACTTTATGGTCCTCATTCTCAGGAAATTCCTTCCACTGTCACAAATCTTGATGGGGTTGAAACTCAAACTCCAGCCAAGGAATTCCAAGGTGCTAGATTTAATACAGATGAGTCCTACAATAACAATGGTTATGATTCCAACAACTATGGCTTCTCTGAAAATTACAACAATAATGGCTACTCTGAAAATTACAACAACAATGGCTACTCTAAGAATTACAACGGCAATGGCTACTCCAAGAAATACAACAACAACAATGTTTTCTCGGAGAATTATAAAAACAACAATGTTTTCTCGGAGAATTACAACAACAACAATGTTTTCTCGGAGAAGTACAACAACAATGGCTACTCCAAGAATACCAACAACAACGGCTACCCTAAAAAATTCAACAACAATGGCTTCTCCGAGAGTTACAACAACAACAACAAAAATGTTTTCTCCGAGAATTACAACAACAATAACGATAATGCTTTCTCCGAGAATTACTACAACAACAACAACAATGGCTACTCTAAGAACTACAATGAGGCTAGCAGCTACAATAATAATGGAAATACAGTGGAGAGACAAGGATTAAGTGACACAAGATTCTTGGAAAATGGCAAATACTATTATGATATCAAGAATGAGAATCCCAACATCAACAATGGCTACTCCGACAACTACAATCATGTTAGCAGCTATAAGAATAACAATAACAACATGGTGGAAAGGCAAGGATTGAGTGACACAAGATTCTTGGATAATGGCAACTACTTTTATAGTAACAATGGTGAGAAAATGTCAATGGAAGAAACTGAAAGACAGCAGGAATATCCAGACACTGAAGATCAGTATGAACTTCCTTGAAGTAAACATTATGAAGTGGTCCAAAGAAAAGGGACAAACGCAGGGGACATGGAAATTGATTTAGTTTACAGAGTTTGATTGAATTTTAAGTTATTTTGAGTGTTTGTGCATTACTTCCACTTGTGTCTGCAAACACCTTTTTTTTCTTTAGGTATAGTTCTGCAAATCAGACCGAGGGAACTTTGTGTTGTTTAACACTTTTGGATTTTTTAAAAACTTTTTATAATGATTTTGAATATAAACTTGTAACATTATGATTCCTTCCTCTGCTACATATACAACTTATACAAGTATACAACAACTTAAACTGGGTTCCGCTCTTATAGTCTTAAAATATAGTATGATATATTAACTGTAATAAACAAGATAGCAGCTTTTACTATTGAGCTACTACACTTTTATTTAGGCAAATAATCTGTCACTTCGTCCAGTAAAGTAAAATCATTTTTTAGCAAGTGTTATTAGGCAAATATTTAAAGAAAAACATACACATATTTGCCGTGACTAAAGGTGATTTCAGCTGAATTTCCTCCCTTTTTTCCACCCAGCTGCTTTTAGCAGACGTTTGGACATAAAAATTATAATTTTTGAAAAAAATTGTAATTTTTGAAAAAAATTACTATTTAAAGTTAAGTTAAAAAATAATATTTGAAATTTGAAATTATATTTGAATATGTAATTCACTTAAAAAAATATTACAGTTTTGTGAGTGGTTGTGGATTTATGGATTAACGGTAGTATCGTGTCAATTCCTACATTTATCGCAGATGCATGGTCTTCAAAGTCTTTGCTCGAAATTCGATACTTTATTATCTTAATATTGTTGTATAAGCACTTCTATTGTTGTTGCTGCTAATAAATTGGAAATTTGTAATCTTATATAAGTAAACAGCAATCCCCTTGTCTAAACTTGCTCATATTATGCGAGTTCAAGTCGAAAAAGAAAGTGTTTAACAAAAAGTGAAATTTCGGTCAAAGCTTTATTTTAGAAAAACTCGGGTTATTGATAATCAAAAAATAAAAAGAATAAAAGAAATTAATTTTGCTAATAATAAGATGAACAGAGGAGAGCAAAGTAAATCAGTATATTTTGATGATATTTCGTGTCGTTACAAATGATCAGGTTGCCCCATTTATAACTATTTCTAGTTGATATGTTTTGCCTTTATTATAATAAGGCTATTATAGATATTTAAAAGCTTGTAATGCTACGTTACAATTATTGTAATTCAATACAGATTCTCTAACGTTCTTAGTATTTAATGCCTATTAAATACTATATCCGTTCCCGCTTTTGCTGTCAGGTTCATTCTCTTAGCTTGACTTTTGAACATAAAGAGGTGCGGGTACCGAGTCTCTTGAATCTCTGCTCGTACCTATTGTATCCCGTGCCTCTTTAACCATTCTTTGCTGATCGTCATCCTTTTGACCAGTCTACTTGTCATGACATATCATCTTTCATTAAATTAAATATATATGAACTTAATTTTTACCAATACAGATAGTCCCCCCACTTTTCATGTATTCATTAATAGAATATTTGGGAAATGGATTTTATTAAAGCGGGAATATTTGCCGCCATCAGTTTTTCTCTGGAACTGACATTTCATTTGTCACTTCTATTTAATGCCCACTACACGTGGCATCTTTTGATTGATCCTGCGACTTTTCAGCATTTTTCAAGGCTTTTTTATGGCTGCACCAATTACGAAACCTCAGTTCTCCTCATGACGTTTTCATTATTACAACTTTTCCTTGGACAGTTGCTTCTGAGTATAAAGATAGTTTTCACATTTGTCTTTCTCACATAAAGTTCTCAGAATATTCAAGTCTTGTTTTCTTCTTCCTCGTACTACTATGTTTTCGTCAAACCCTAACCCTAGGAGAGCCCCTATTGTTGATAATCTTTGTCTTCCTGTTAGGAGTAGGAGAGGAGGAAGGCTACGTCGTTTAGGGTCTTCTTCATCACGAATCCCCTCTATTCCTTCATCGAGTTCTACTCCTCCGTCTAGAACTAGAGGTTCTCTTTCTCAAAGGTCTTCTTCTAGAAGAAAAGAATCCTCTGAACCTCTTCGTGAACCTCTAGTAGATGAAATAATTCCTGCAGAATTATCTTTTTACAACGATAGAGAATCCCTTAGAAACCAATTGTCTTCACTAGATCTTGCTGACATCTACCCAACTCAGATTACTGAAGGTCTGATTTCTTTAGTTCGTAAAGACTGCCATTAGAGCCATGACTTCCCTATTATAATTCCCAATGTGAACCAAAGAATCACCTATTATTTAATTGGGTTTACTTTTGTTTATACATACCCTTTTACATTGGGTTTCAAACCTGCTATTGACCCTGTTATCCTTGAATTTAGTCATTTTTTCGATGTTTGTTTAGGGCAAATTGGCCCTATTGTATGGAGGGTTGTTGTTTGCTTGAGACACTAAACCAACATGGTTGGTGTGCCTTTTACTTTATCCCATTTAATTCACCTTTACTCTCCCAAACTTTTTTGCCAAGGAGTTTTTACTTTAGTAGCAAGAAGCAAAAGAGTTCTGGTCAATCCAGAAGACGATAAGGACCGTGGTTGGTATGCCAGGTTTGTTGCTGCCCCCACTGTTGGTTTAGTGGGTGATGAAAATGTTCCCTTCCCTGAGAAGTAGAATTTTGCACGTGAGTTTTTTTTTAATAACTTTCACGTACCTTTTCTCTTAGTTCTGTTGATTGCCATTTTAATTTCCTTCTCTTCTCTTTTTTTTAGCAACCATGAGAATTGTTGATGAAATTTCCAATTTTCATGGTTGGTAGGAAAGTTGCTAAATACTATCCCAATGGAGGGTAGATCTTGAAAAACTCTTGCTCAACGATTTGGTTGGAAAGTGAAAACTCACGGTAAGAGTCTTTTTATAACTTTTCTTATCGTTTCTTCCAAAATTTACTTTAATCCTTCTTTCTATCAGGATTTGCCATTCGGGGTATTACTGCTAAGGCTATCGCAGCTTCCCGAATTTCTTTGGAAAGGGCCCAAGAAATCATTTTGGGCTCTTCATCGAAAAGAAAAACTACTATTGATCAAGACTCTAAGGAGGAGGAAGAACAAGACGGGGATTCTTTAATAAAAAGGCCACGAGCTAGGAGACGAATTATTTCAGATGATGAAGCATCTCCCCCTCGTTCTACCCCTCACGCCGAGCCTATTGAAGCCTCGTTGGTGATTCCTGATGATGATACCCCTGCTCTCAGCCATGATTATATTGAGCAGCTTTTTACCTGCGGTTTTGGTAGTAAAGGCTTGAAATCAACTTCTAATGAATCTCTCCTTACTTCTTTTCCTTTATCCTCTCCTACAATTCCTTTTTTTTCCTTTCGAGGCTGTTACCGTTGTTGTTTCTCCCCCAGCTATTTTAACTCCTTCTACTGCTCCTCCCCTGGCTATTTTGACTTCTTCCACAGTTCCTCCCACAGATGTTCAACAAACTGAGGTTGGTTCCTCAAGCAGAAGTGAGGCCATGAGACAGGTTATCATCGAAGTCCCTGCCGATGGTAATCTTTTGAGAAAATCAGGTGGGGCTGATGTATGGTTGAAGCCTCTAATCGGCCCAATCGAGAAGGCCAAGCTTGAAAGCCATAATTCTTTAACTTTGATGAACGACATAATACACTCATCATTAAAGGTATTCATTTTTAATGATTTGTTATTCCTTTTTTTGTAAAGCTCTTACCTTAACTATTTTTTCTTTTTCAGATCAACCTCGTGGGTACAAATGATAAAGAGGGTTTCTCACACGGAGTAGTTAATGCACGAGTATCAAGTTGAAGCAGATAACTGGAGGAAACAGTATGAGAGCCTCCAAATTGACATGGAAGCATTGGAGGAGAACAAGTGTACCTTAGAGCAGCAGCTGAGAGCTTTAACTTCAGCGTTGGCGGTTGAAAGAGCTTCCTCAAATCAAGCCAGTAAAGAGAAAAATCTCCTTGAAACTTTCTTTTCCGAGCAACTCTCCAAGGCTAGTGAAGAAATCAGAGAGTTGAAGGCTCTCTTAAGTAAAAAGAAGCTTATGCTGGTGAACTTGTGCAAACTTAGACTCAAACTCAATAAGACCTCCGAGAATCTTCTGGTAAGGTTCGCTTTTTAGAGAGTTCACATGCTTCTCTTCAAAATTCTTATGACTCTACGTTGGTTGAGAATGAGAAACTTAAAAGTGAAATTGCTGAGTGTGAAAAGGATTAAGAGATTCTCGAGGATAAAACCGCCGCCATTGAAGTGAGTTGGGCATTTTTGAATTCTCGCCATGATACCCTTGTAGAAGTTAGCCAAGAGAATTTCAATTTGGAGGCTGAGTTAGCTAAAATAAAAGAAACAATCGAAAAGACTCAGCAAAGCCAAGATTTTTCTTCTCCCGTGGCTGAAATTTCTGAAAATATAGAAGATGATACGGGTGCGGAGAGTGTTCCAATTCCTTCAAGTCAAGTTGAGCCTGCTTCTACTGATGATCCTGCTTCAGTTCCTTCTTCAACTCCTTAGTGACAAGTTCATAATGTGTGACTTTTTTTTCTTTTTGGATGGTATGTGATTGAGACCCTTGGTTGTTTTTAAGAGTTTATTGAAAATGTTAAGTCCCCAGACCTTTTTTGGGGCATTTTGTATAAGCAACTCTTAGTTTATGACTGATTTCACACTTAGTCAAAACTTTTTTAATATTACGAAGTTTGTTATTTGAACTTCTGTTTTGTTTATTCTTGCATTTACATTTATGGACTTACTGAATAACTTGCATTTTTATTTTGTAAAATGCTTTTTTAATCCCATAAATGTTTTAAATCAATCATGAATTTTATAAAAGAGGGTCCTTTTATATTCTACACTTAATGAAGAAGACGTCTCAACTTCATAATGGTGTTAATATACGACAAAAGAAATAGGAATACACATGTTTCTCGAAATAACCTTGACAAGTTTTTATTTTAACTTTGCCAAGTTTTAAATAACACTTTACATATATTTAAATAACTTCTATAACTTTTTCGTAACTATTTTCCTTACAACAGATTTTCAAAAGAAAAAATAAAATACAAGGTTTTTATGTAATAACCCGTTTCAGTACATGTGTATTAAATACAAGGTTTTTATTTGTAACCCATTTCAGTACATGTATACTGCCTTTAATCTAACTATGATGAGGTTTTTCTTTGGCTTTTTAGCTCGTAGCTTTGCTCTGCTCTTGACTCATTCAATGAGTAAACTTCTTAGGCTTCTTCTTTGCCTTCTTTATACATATGTTTATGTGTATTATCTAGTCCCCCAAGTATTTGAGCTTTGAAGTATCAAGTCTCGAGCAATTGATTACTCCTCTTGTTTGGTCCTCTTCCTGTAAAGAAATAAAATACACGGGACTCAGAGGTACAATTATAGATAAAGACTGCTTAACCCGTATCAATTTCTATTAGAATAGGTGTAACCCTAGACCAAAAATTTTAATTTATTCCACGTGCCTTGCAGGTCGTGATTCATCATTTAGTACGGGCTAGCTTTTTTCCTATCATCTAAAATCGTTAGTAAAATTTTAACAATTCAAAAAGAGAATTTAAAATGAGGATACCTGACCGTGGGTACTTCTTAGAAATAGTATCTCTTCAGGTGAACGACATTCCAATGTGAAGGTAATATCTTGCCATCCATTGTTTCCAACTCGTATGCTCCTTTTCCCGCAATACCATGAATCATGTAAGGTCCTTCCCAGGTTGCACCTAATTTGTGACGACCCAAAGGGTCATCACCGTAGTTCTCCCTTTTTCCGCGCTCTCGAGGCCTTGGAATACTTGCTTTTATTTGTCTCGATTTGCGTGTACAGTCCGGGCGTGAAGACGAAAAGGTTTTATGTTAAAATATGTGAATTCTGTGAAAAATTTGAAGAATTTTGATAATAATATTGATATAGTTGACTTTGGTCAAAATTTTGGGTAAACAGACCCGGACCCGTGATGTGACGGTCCCGAGAGGTCCGTAGAAAAATATGGGACTCGGGCATGTGCGCGGAGTCGAAATCCGAGGTCCAGAACCCGAGTAAAAGAATTTTTCTGTTAAATTATTTTCTGGAACTATTAAGGAAAAATGGAAATGAAAATGAGTTAGAAAATATGGGTATCGGGCTCGTATTTTGGTTCTGACGCCCGGTACAGGTATTAAATATGCGTTAAGCGCTTTCTGTGAAATTTGGTTGAAATCGGACGTCGTTTGACGTGTTTCGGACCTAAATATCTAAAGTTGGAAGTTTAAGAACTTGAAATGAAAAATGATGATTATGAGGTTTGATTCTTTGATTTTGATGTTATTTTAGCGATTTGATCGCTCGAGTAAGTCCGTGGGATGTATTTGAGTTAGTGGGTGTGTTTGGTTGGGAGCCCCGAGGGCTCGGGAGTGTTTTCGGGGGTGTTCGGGATGGTTAGAAATAGAAATATGTTGCAGAAAATCTGCTGTTGGCACTCAGTGAAATCCTTCATCGCGTTCGCAGCATCCCCTTCGCGTTCGCGTAGCTTTGTTCCCTTAGACCTTCGCGTTCGCATTCAGGCCATCGCGATCGCGAAGCTTTGTTGCTTCCTTCAATGCGTTCGCATGGTCCCTCTCGCGTTCGCGTAGGCCAAGATTTCAGACCCCAAATACTTACTCTATGCGTTCGCGTTACCCTGTCGCGAACGCGGTGCTACCTTTTCTTCTTCTACGCGTTCACGGTTAGCACCACGCGAACGTGATGCCTTGACCCGTTAAGCCTTCGCGAACGCGTCCCTGTTCACGTGAACGCGAAGGGTATTTTTGCCCAGTGAAATTTTTAATTCAAAACAATGTTCATTACGGGACTTAGCCATTATTTCACACGAGCTCTTCATCACAACACTCCATAGGCGATTTTCTTGCTTCTCTTCCTCCATAACTCTTTGGGTAAGTATTCTTAACTTCATTATCTCCAAATTCTTTCATCTAAACATCAAATTATTAGCCCTAAGTCATGAATTCAAGGTAGAAAATGGGGGTTTTGGGAATTTTGGGTGATTCAACCTCAATTTGGGGTCGAATCTTCAAACAAATTGCATATTTGAGCTCGTGGGGTTATGGGTGATTGGGTTTTATTCCGAGCCTCGTGTTTGGACCATGTGGGCCCGGTGTCGGATTTTGGTAATTTTGGAAGAATGATGGGAATTTCATTTCTAGGCTATGGGATTAAGTTTTTGAGCTCTTATTGATACTATTGAACTAAATTGTGCCCAGATAACATTGTTTCGGAGTTGGATTCTAAAGGAAAGGCGGTTTTAGAGCCTTGATTGCTATTTTCGGATCGAGGTAAGTGTTTGTTCTAACTTTGGCTTGAGGGATTAGGATTAGGGTGTTAATTGCTACTTGCTAAATGTGGAGTACGGTGTATAGGCATGGTGACGGTTATCTATGCACCGGAGTCTAGCATGACCATGCGTCTTATATGTGTTGGATTTGGATTTAATGGTACATCTTTCTTGCTTGGGTTGATAAGCATAATATAATGTGAATAGTTGAGGAAGGTTTGTGATTGGTTTGGCTCTTGGAGCATTGGCTCGGACTAGAAATTGTTACTCAAGAAATAGGTGATTAAAAGTGGATCGTGTAGCGATTAGTCCCTTACCGGGACGTATGTATTTATTGTATTCTCCCTTGCCGGGATGATTGAATTGTTATTTGTATTCCCTTGCCGGGATTTTCTTGTGATTGTTGTTACTCCCCTCGCACTTGAGTTGCGGTCGTTGGTGGGTGAGTTCTTGGTATTAAATGTTGAGGATCGGGTTGCACGCCGCAACATTGTTAATGAAATATTGAGGATCGGGTTGCACGCCACAACGGTATTGATTGTTGAGGATCGGGTTGCACGCCGCAACGGTATTGATTGTTGAGGATCGGGTTGAACGCCACAACGGTGATATCTGTTGAGGATCGAGTTGCGCGCCGCAACGGAGTATGAACTAAGTGTATTGTGTTCGTATGTAGAGACTTCCTGTGTTTTTCCTTATCAGTTGTTATTATTCAGCTTCATTTCCTTACCGTTGGTTCCTATATATATATACTGTAGTACCCCACAGCATGTTTTCCCCACCCTTTTTACTGCTTAAATTAGTGTATTTTCCTGTTATTGCACATATATCTGAACATGTTATTTGTGGTAGGTCCTGTCTAGCCTCGTCACTACCTCGCCGGGGTTAGACCAAGCACTTACCAGCACATGGGGTCGGTTGTGCTGATGCTACACTCTGTGTATTTCTTTTGCACAGATCAGGACGTAGCTTTTGAACCGCAGCAGTATTAGATCGGGAGCAGACCTTCAGTCCAGGGACTCTTGAGGTAGCCTTGCTGACGTCCGCAGGCCCAGAGTCTCTTCCCTCTTTATTCAGTTTGTTANTCGTTTATTTATATTGTTGAGAGTTATCAGAGAATGTTTGAAGTTTAGCTGGCCTAGTTCCGTTAGTAGGCGCCATCACGACTCCCGATGGTGGGAAATCCGGGTCGTGACATAATTTTCCCGTATTAGCCGTCTTCGTGGATTGAAAAACTTTCTTGAGTACGAAGTCCCCAATCTTAAAGTATCTTAGGCATGCTTTTGGATTGTAGTATCTTTCCATAACTTGTTTTTATGATGCCATCCTTATTAATGCGGCTTCTCTTTTTCTTCAAGTAAATCAAGATTTAGCCGCATTTCCTCTTCATTGGATTCCTCATTTGTTTTTGTATATCTCGTGCTAGGTTCTCCTATATCCACTGGGCTCAAAGCTTTAGCCCCGTACATCAGTGAAAATGGTGTTTCACCCGTGCTTGTTTTTGCTGTGGTGCGATATGCCCATAGAACACTGGGTAGTAATTTTGGCCAATTGCCTTTGGACTCTTCTAATCGTTTCTTCAAATTATTGTTAATAATTTTGTTTGTTGATTCAACTTGTTCATTACCCCACTGGATGGTAAGGTGTTGAGGTAATCCTTTTGATCTACCAACTTTGAAAAAATTATGTGATTTATGTGCCTATAAACTGTGGGCCATTATCACACACGATTTCTTTTGGTACGCCAAATCGGCATATGATATTTCGCCAAATGAAATCTTTGACTTCTTTCTCCCGTACCTGTTTACATGCTCCTGCTTCTACCCAATTAGTAAAGTAGTCAGTGAGTACAAGTAGGAATTTTACCTTACCTTTTGCCTGTGGTAGAAGACCTACGATATCCATCCCCTACTTCATAAAAGGCCACGATGCAACAACCGGATGTAACAATTTTGCAGGTCTATGCATGTTAGTACCGTATCTTTGGCATTTATCAAATTTAGCCACAAAATGTTTCGCTTCCTCTTCCATTTTAGGCCAATAATAACCTGTTCTAATCATGGTTCTTATCAGTGATCTTCCTCCGGTGTGATTTGCACAATGCCCCTTGTATATCTCTCTTATTACATATTCCCTTTAAGAAGGCCCGAGACATCTCGCTAATGGACCTCCGAACATTTTTTGATAAAGATTGTCTTGCTTTAATAATACTGAGCAGCCTTTTTACGAAGTGCATGAGCTTTTTTCTTATCTTCAGGTATGGTTCCATACTGCAAAAAAGTAACAATCTCATTTCTCCAGTCCCAAAATAGGTTATTAAAATTTACCTCATTTTTGTCTTGATCGAGTACCGAATGAAATAAATGTATGACAGAAGCATTTTCCTCATTTGTTACTACTGCTGCAGATGCAAGATTAGCTAAGGCATCTACCTCTACATTCTCCTCCCGTGGGACCTGCAAAACCTTCCAGCTTTGGAATTGCCTAACCAGATCTCGTGCCTTTTCCAGGTACTGCTGCATCCTTACTTCCCTAGCTGTATAAGCCCCTAGCATCTGGTTGACTACGAGTTGCGAATTGCTTTTGATTATAATATTTTCTATGCCATGTTCACGTGCCAGTTCTAGACCTGCAATCACGGCTCCATGCTCTGCCTCATTGTTAGTTACAGGATGGCATTTTATGGCTTGTCGAATGATTTCACCAATAGGTGATACCAAGACAATTCCTAAACCTGCACCTTCCACATTTGATGAACCGTCAGTAAATAAAGTCCAGGTTCCTAAATTAGATCCATTGAACACTTGTAGTTCTTTTTCCACTGCTAGTTGCATCCTTTGACTAAAATCAACTACAAAATTAGCTAACACTTATGATTTTATTGCAGTCCTGGGTTGATATGTGATGTCATATTAACTTAATTCTATGGCCCATTTTCTAACCTACCCGATAATTCCTGTTTGTGTAATATATTACGCAGGGGATAAGCAATTACTACAAGGATAGGGTGACATTGAAAATAAGACCTCAATTTTCTAGATGCCATGATTAATGCAAGTGCAAGTTTTTCTAATTGAGGTTATCGTGTTTCTGCGTCTAATAGTGATTTGCTAACATAATAGATTGGAGACTGTTTACCTTGATCCTCATGAACCAGAACAACACTTACAGTTACTTCTGATACAGCTAGATAGACAAGCAACCTTTTTTCGTCTTTCGATTTTGTTAGCAACGGTGGATTTGACAGGTATGTTTTCAAGTTTTTGAGTGCTCATTGACATTCCTCAGACCATTCAAACTGATCTTGCTTTTTGAGAGCTAAAAAGAATTTAAAACATTTTTTTGATGACTTAGAAATGAATCTCCCCAAGGCTGCAATTCTTCCCTTTAATCTCTGCACCTCTTTCTTATTTGTAAGCATGTCAGAAATTTCTTCAATGGCTTTAATCTGTGCGGAATTTACTTTAATACCACGATTAGAAACAAGAAAACCCAAAAACTTACCTGACGAGACGCCAAATGCACATTTCTCGGGATTTAGCTTCATATTAAACTTTCGTAAAATTTGAAATGTATTAGACAGATGTTGTATATGATCCCTCGACTTTTGTAATTTGACAAGCATATCATCTATGTAGACTTCCATAGTTTTTCCTAAGTGTTCCTGAAACATCTTGGTCACCAGCCTTTGATATGTGGCTCCAGCGTTTTTGAGACCAAAGGGTATTACTTTATAACAATAAGTCCCCATGTCTGTTATAAATGCAGTTTTTTCTTCATCCAGGGGATCCGTTTTGATTTGGTTGTACCCTGAATATGCATCTAAAAACTTAACAATTTATGTCCTGCAGTAGCATCAATCAGTTGATCTATATGTGGTAATGGAAAAGAATCTTTAGGACATGCTTTATTAAGGTCGGTGTAATCTATACAAACTCGCCATTTGCCATTCTTTTTTGGTACTACTACAGTGTTGGCTAACCAATTAGGATACTTTACCTCGCGGATAGACCCAATTTTTAATAATTTTTTAAACTCATCTTGAATCACCTGGTTTCTGAAAGTCCCCTGCTTTCTCTTTTTCTATTTGACAGGTGGATACGATGGGTCTTCATTTAGCTTGTGAGTCATTACTTCCGAGGGTATTCCTGTCATATTAGAATGGGACCAGGTAAAACAATCTATGTTAGTTTTTAAAAATTCAATCAACTTACCTTTCAAGTCGTGGCTTAAGTTGGCCCCAATATAAACTTTTCTTTTCAGGCCATTGTGCAAAAACTCCACAGTCTCTAATTCTTCAATTGTTGTTTTGATATTTTTATTTTCTTCTGGCTCTTGAATGGAATCGGGCCTTGAGTCTACATTTGTCCGCCCTTGTTCAGTTGAGGTTTGTGCTGTGATATCCTCAACTGGACTCTGTAATTGCTACTATTCTTCATTGTTCGTACTTGAATCTGCTATAGAATTGATGCTTCTGGAAGTTTGTTGATCCCCACGGATTTGACATATTCCCCATGGTGATGGAAATTTTATAACTTGATGCAAAGTAGACGGAACAATGTCCATCTCGTGTATCCATGGTCTCCCGAGAATCATATTGTAAGACATCTCCAACTCTACCACCTGAAATTTTGTATCTTGACAACCCCTTCTACGAATGTAGTAAGCATTACCTCCCCTTTTGTCACAACGCTTGAATTGTCGAATCCAGACAAAGTATGCGCCTTTGGTACCAGTTTATGTAGTACTCTTAGCAAGATAATGTTCACGAAACTACCTGGATCAATCAAAACTCGCTTCACATGAGTATCATGTACAAGTAGAGATATTACCAGAGCATTATTATGTGGAGTTATCACGCCATCCGCATCTGCATCATCAAATGTAATATTTTCTTCCTCCAAAACATGTCAAACATGTTTCCTGTGTGTAATTGTGACTTTTGAAACTTTATTGGCTAATGTGTACGTCACACCATTAATTTCTTCACCTCCACTTATAACATTAATGGTCCTTTTACGAGAAGGTGGTTTATGGGGCTCTTGCCTATTCTTCATGTATGTTTGCTTACTTTTCTCACTGAATAATTCGGTGAGATATCCTTGCTTCAATAGATGACTAACTTCACCTTGTAGCAATCTACAATCTACCGTTTTATGATCATGATCGTTGTGAAATTCGCACCAGTGATCAGGATTGTGCATGTTTGGATTTGATCTCATTTCTTTTGGCCACTGTACCTTATCACCCATGCTTCTTAAAATAGTTACGAGCTCGTAAGTGCTTACATTATAATTATAACCACCAAATCTTGCCTTCAAGTTTCTATTATCATCTCGCGTCTCTCGCGTGTTTTGATCATTCCCAAACTTTGATGATGAACCTGACTCTCTATTCCTAGATCTATGATCATACCTTGAATTGTCCTGCTTTGATCGTGAATCTTTTCCTGCTGGGCCCATATATGGTTCGTATCTATTTTAACCGGACCTTTTTTCGGTTTCCGCCCGTCTCGAACTCACCTTTTTCTATTTTTGAGATCGTGAGATAATATCTTTTTCTATCCTTAGCTTCGTGTTATACTTGTTGTAAACGTCATTCTATGTTGTTATTGGGAATTCTCAAAGACTTTCCTTGAGTCGCCTCGTGGCTTCTGAGTTTTTTTCATTCAAATTACTGGCGAAGGCTATAGCTGCCCAATTGTCTAGTACACGTGGTAGCGTCATTCTTTCACGCTGGAACCTATCCACGAACTCTCTAAGTAACTCTGAGTCCCCTTGCTTGATTTTGAAAATATTTTCCATTCTTTTTTCGACTTTTTGAGCTCCCGAATATGCTTTGGTAAATGAATCTGCAAGCTCAGCAAAAGAATTTATAGAATTTTGGGTAAAAGAGAATATCATGTTAATGCTCCCTTAACGAGTGTTTCACCGATTTTTTTCACCAATACTGATTCAATTTTTTTTTTGGTCAAGTCGTTGCCTTTTACGCCAATTGTGAATGCAGTCACGTGGTCTCGTGGATCGGTTATTCATCGTATTTTGGAATATCGGGCATTTTGAATTTCTTTGGAATTGGGAAGGGAGCAGTACTTGGCTTCCAAGGTTGTTGAGAATACTTGTCCATATCTATCCTTTTGATTACAGGTGGTACTCTAGGTATTTGTTCTATGCGATCACTTTTCTCTTTGAGTTGTTTCTGCAATGTTAATACTAAAGTTTGTAAATCAGAATTAACTAGGTTACCTGGTTCTCCATCTCGTGACTCGCTAGGGATTCCACCACTGCATGAATTAGCAAGTCTGGAACGAGGGTTCTCCAAAGTGTTGTTATTTGGAGTTGGTGTTGGTGGTGCAACAGGTAATTGGCTGACAAAAGTCTCAAGAGCTTTATTGACATGTTGAGAGATTAGCTTTTGCAAAGCTTCATTGATAGCTTCGTCGTTTTCAAATTGAGCATTTGCATTTGACTGAGACCCATCAGGAGTGCCTTCTCGAGACCATCGAGGGGAGCCTTGTGGAGAAGGGGTCGGGGTGCGATCATCTTGTGGATTCCCCTGGAGTTGATGGTTTCCTTTGTTGTTGTCATTATCATTTGACATGGTTGATGCAACAAAAAAGGTTAAATTAAGAAAGAATAGATTATCAAATTTCCGGTAACGGAACCAATTTGTTTAACTAAAAAGTAAAATTTCGATCAAAGCTTTATTTTAAAAGAACTCGGGTTACTGATAATCAAAAAATAAAAAGAATACAGAAAATTAATTTTGCTAATAATAAGATGAACAGAGGAGAGCAAAGTAAATCAGTATATTTTGATGATATTTTATGTCGTTACAAATGATCATGTTGCCCCTTTTATAGCTATTTCTAGTTGATACGCTTTGCCTTTGTCATAATAAGGTCATTATAGACATTTAAAGGCTTTTAATGCTATATTACAATCACTATAATTCAATACAGATTCTCTAACATTCTTAGTATTTAATGCCTATTAAATACTATATCCGTTCCCGCTTTTGCTTTCAGGTTCATTCTCTTAGCTTGACTTTTGAACATAAAGAGGTGCGGGTACCGAGTCTCTTGAACCTCTCCTCGTGCCTGTTGTATCCCGTGCTTCTTTAACTATTCTTTGCTGATCGTCATCCTTTTGACCACTCAACGTGTCATGACATATCATCTTTCATTAAATTCAATATATATAAACCGAATTTTTACCTAAAGAGGATTACGATCGACAACTTAATGGGAGTAAAACTATTCAATTCATAAATAACTCTTACGATATTAAATGTCTAGATAAAAAATATACGAGTAATATATATTATCTATAGAAGATTCATAGCCAGGAAATAACACATGTTGTTATTGTATACTTAAAGTAAACATTCGTCTGGCTTACTCAAGTAACTTGGCTTGAAAGGGCTACTTGAGTTGCCCAGTAATACTGATTTAACTGGACTCAACACGTAATGGTGTGATTCAAATGAATTCATAAGAGTAATGTTTAGCCCATAAACAAGTAACTCACGAATTCAAAGTTACTGTGCAACCTAGATTGTTAATGAATGAACAAATTAATGTACTCCTAGTAATCTAAAATGTATAGTCCTAACGTCGTTTGATCATCAAAAGGATTATATGTTCACGAGTTTCATGTATGCTTGTACATGACCTGTATCCACGAAAAGAAGTTACTTCTTATTATTGGTCCTGAATTAAATATTTAACTACCACTACAAAAAATCCGGGAAGAACCGATCAAAGTAAGTCGGTATGGCCAATAACCGTCCAAAACATGACCAATAACATGTAGTCGATATTTTGAAGGTCGAAAGAGCATACCGACTAAAGTCGGTCGGAAATTACCGACCAACATTGGTTGGTATGCTCTACACGATCATCTAACAATTTAATTGACATACCAACCAATATTACATTGGTCGGTACTGGAAAAAATACTTCTTTTTTTATAAATAATTAAATTTAAAAATACCGACCAACTTTGGTCGGTAAACTGAACAGGGCAGGCAACTAACCGACCAACTTTAGTCAGTAATGTTGAATTTCTGGGAATTCATTGTACATTAACCGACCAATATCGGTCGGCAATTTGCTATTTAAATTTTTTTGTTAGTTACCAACAAAGGTTGGTCGGTTTCCTAGGACTAATTTTGGCAGAAAATACTTGTTTTGGTAGCTACATCACCTGCCAAATAAAAACAGCATATCAATACCTCCAATTCACATCTAATAACCACCAATTCACCATATACAATATCTAATTCACCACAAATCCAACCAAACATCCAATAACAACAACAAAAAAACATCTAATTAATACTTTAAAACTAACAAATTAAAATTTAATTTGATATCACAATCAAAAACCAAGCAAAAACTAATTACACAAGTTCAAAATTGTTCAATCTAATTCAAAACTAGTTCTATTAGTCTAGTTCAAAGTATAAAAGTATAGGTCAAGGGGTGTTCTCTACAACATCATCACCATCTGATGAACTTTCATCTACAAGAAGCTATAGAGAACGGTCTTGTGGAGGACGGGAAGAACGATCACGAGGAGGATGTGAGGAACAATCACGTGGAGGTCGAGCCTCTGGCGATGACTCATGACACCGGGGCAACTGAAAAGCTCCAGTAGAAAGGAAAGTTCTGATCTAAGCTTGCATACCAAGGAATTGAGCATCTCTAAAACTTTCTCTTTCCTTGGCCGCTTCTAGCTCGGATGTAAACTTTGTCACTGTCTTCTGTATAGCCGACAGGCTCTCCCTATTAAGTTCCTTGCCCTGTAAGGAAGTCCATATTCCTTGCATTCTACACCTATAGCGATAAAAAAAATTTCGTAGGAAGCCCGTATACCTGTCCCCTTTTTGGACCGCCAACAGCCTCCAACCATATTCTTTTAGTAACCTCATCCAAAGGTTGGGTTGGCTCGCCCGATTCACCAGCTGGCTGACAACGAATGAATTTCTCCACATTACTTTTGTAGCGACCCTACATTTTTTAAAATTAAATTATTATTTAAAATTCTTATAAATATAAATTATATCACTTAAAGCAAATTGAAAGCTTACATATGCAGTCTTTGCCCGGTCCTCGACCCACCTATCTCCATCACTCTCTTTTTTCTTCTTTAAAATATGTGTCTCATTGAATAGCTCATCATGGCTCATTGGGCGCACATACTTCTTTTTCTCAAAATAAATTAATTTAGTTAATAAATAGAATTGATATACTTAGAAAAATAAAATAATTTAAGCAATTACCAATCTTCTTCTTATTGTCCCGATGCTGATAGCTCCCCCAGTGTGCAAGGAGCCTTCCTTCTCGGATGAGCGAGCTTTCTTTCCTTTTTTGCTCCTCTGTAAGAAATCCTCGGCCTACCATTTCCCTAACAAATCATCCCATAAATTCTGCATACACCAATCAGGCCTCTTGTTCTTCTTTATACCTTCGAGAGATGATCTGCCAATATCTTGCGGGCTTTATGATGAAAATTTGCAGTCACTTCCTCGCTATAGCGGTCTTCCCATATACACTTGCTCTGCATTTCAAAAGTTAAATATTATATGAAAACATCATAAATATAAATTATTAAACATCTTAAATAAATATTTATACCTTAAATTGATTGAAAATTTGCTCCTTCAGCGAGAATGAAAAATCAGTCCAAGTCGCATAAGGGCCATCATAAAGCTTTTTGATCGCATTGATGATTATCTTTGTATTCTGTTTACCCGACTTGAACCTGCAATTTAACAATAAAAATACATGAATATATTATTAAAAATATTATAAAATAATAAATACAAAAATAACAAATAATTCTTACCCGTCACCCTCAGGACTATGATGATCATGTCATAGCAATCTTAATGTACTACCTCTGGATCATCATCCTCGGCATATGTATCAGAGGCATGTGTAGACGGTGTAGGGGCTCAGAGCTACGGTGTGAAGGTCTGAAATGGATGGAGTCGATGATGAAGATGGTTGCAATCCCTGTGACTGTGACATAGCTGGATGCAATCCATGTGGCTATGATACTGATGGTTATGACCCGAGTGGATGTGATATCAATGGATGCGATCCATGTGGCTGTGATATGTAGGGATACGATCCACGTGGTTGTGATGCAGATGGCTGCGATCCACGTGGCTTTGAGGCAGCTGGACTATATGTCGGACGTATAGTCCTATGGCCCTGTAATGGAAGACCTGGTGTCTGGATGAAGGTGTAGGCCTCGTGATGTTGTGGCAGCTCAGTATAGCTGTATGGTGGAGGATAAGACATAGGCATCTCTGAAGATGGTAGAAAAGAGGGAATACTATTATGCCCAGGTTCTACCCTCCTTTTCCCCTTCCTAGCATAAGAAACTAGTTATAAAACGAGAGTGTTTTAAAAAACCAACTTTTTAATCATCGTCGACGCATTTTTCCTCGTCCGAGAATTCCTCGTCATCACTTGTTTGAATTTCATCAGTTGATTCTTCGTCCTTATTTTCTATAATTGTTACTTTATTTATATCAACTTCTTTGAATATGCGTTCAGGATGTTCCAAATTATTTTCTAACTGATCACCCACTATTTGGTGAACACTAGAAATATCGTTTTTGACATGCAATATCTAATACATTCTCGATTTTCGTCCTACCTACAGGCTTAGTTTTGATTACAACCCACCATTAGACTTATTCCGCCGTAATGGATAAGGAGTATAATACACTTGCCTAATGTTATGTGCAATTATGAAAGGATGTAGCGATCATACTCCCTCATATGATTAACCTCAATTATGTTGGTATTGGTGGTGTACTCTTTTACCTCTTGTTGAATTTGGGTCAAACCACTTGCATCTAAAGAATATCAATTTCTTACATGGCCAACCTGTATATTTTAGTTGTAATATTTTTTTGGCCACACCATAATAATCAATATCTCTTACTTAGCTGTCATCGCCACCTTGAAACCATACCCTGTTGTTGTTTCTATTTTTATATTTTGAGCAATCCTCTATATAAAACTTATAACAATTCACTACGTACTGAGACATTGTTGTGGCCTGAAACCTAGGTCTCCAAGATATATCTTTCAAAAATTGATTTACACAATTATTTGAAATTATTTACGTACATAGTGTTAAAATAAATTCATAAGTTAGCATATATATAAAGCGAGAACTTAAGAAGAACATTATCACGAAAAACTTGCAAACTGTTTGAAAGATATAATACCCGGTATTTATGGACTTGTGCCATATACGGTACCACAAGATCATAATAGAAAGGTGTATAAAGTGAATAGTATTTTAAGTAATTTGAGATAATTCCTAATTATGTAAATAATTGGATAATTATTGGTTAACGATAGATTAACAAGTTAATCAAGTAATTAGTGGATATTAATTCAAATATTTGGATAAGAATTACTTCTCCCTAACGTGGCAGCACCCTCGTCCCCCAATTGATGACTCTTAAAACCATTTTCTTAAGATGGCAATATTAAGGGCTACGTGGCCAAGCCACCACATGAAGTGGGGCCCACACCCACTCAATAAAAGGCTTCTCTAATTTAGTATATATCAAATGCTAAAGTATGATCTCCAAGAATTCTATAACGTGAGTTTTCATAGATCTTCAACAATAACGTGAGCTTTCAAGAATCTTCAAGAATTCAAAAACGTGAGGTTTTATAGAATCTTAAGCAACGTGAGATTTTGCAATTATAAGGGAGTAAGGTGCAATCTTTCTTAAGAATATCATACGAACTTTTTTCTATTCCGATCTTGACGTTACGTGATTTGTCGCAATTGACGTATATTAGAGGGATTGACAAGAGAATCAGCTCAGGTATGTTAAGGCTATCCCTTCTTTCCTTTTGGCATGATCTATACGATACAAACGAAACGAAACGAATTTTTCCTATGTTCTTGAATTTTCATGTGTCTTATTATTACATCTTCTGTTCATTGGTCTCAAAAAATACGTAAGTTGATAAAGTTTACTTCGTGATATTATTCAAAGGTGTAATGGCTTTATGACATTTCGAGAAATTTTATTGACGTATTTCTCATGCATTGAATTCATTATATATGTACATTAACCCATGATCAGATGGTTTTATATATATATGGGATATGGAAAAAGGTTACGGCATTATATACGCACCACCACATGTATAATATATATATATATATATATATATATATATATATATAATGGGGGATATGGGAAAAGGTTATGGCATTATATACGTACCACCACCTGATCAGCTGTTATACGTTGATGATTTTGCCCACAGTGGCTGAGATGATATGATGGGATGCCCTTAGAGGCTTGAGGATGTTATGAAGACATATACCTATGCACGACACGACATTTATACGCATATGCATGACACTATAAATATTTCACGATTTATAGAGTTATCCAGACTTACATGTTGAGTCTTTTACTCCATGTTTCTCGCATGTATAGTTTTCTAATTTTTATTCCTTATATACTCGGTACATTATTTGTACTGACGTCCCTTTGCATGGGGACGTTGCGTTTCATGCTTGCAGGTTCCTATAGACAGGTTGAGAGTCCTCCAAGTAGGTTATCAGCTCAGCGGAAGATGTTGATATGCTCCATTTGCTCCAAAGTTGCTTGTTTGGTCAGTATAATTAGGATATGTATTGATTGGTATGGCGGCGTCTAGTTCCAGCTTTTGCGATACTTATTTACTCTTAGAAGGCTTGTAGACAAATGTCATGTATACTGATACTTGTATAGCTTTGTCGGCCTATGTTTTGAGTTTACAAATAATCTTGTTAGCCTTATAGTGTCACGACCCAAATCGATGGGCCGTAACGTGCATCCGGTGTCCTTATTCAACCGAGTACCATCGTAATGTATCTTTCTCATTACATCAACATGGGTAAATGGGCCATAAGGGACGTATGAGGTAACAAGAAGAAAATATGAGAGAACACTTAACATAAAACGGCCTAGCTTGATATATTAACTTATACATATGACGTACGGGCCTATAAGGCCAAAATAATCACTTGTACACTGAACATAGGCCGACAAGACCATATAATCTTTCATATATACATGACATGTGTGTACAAGCCTTTAAGAGTACATAAATGTCATAAGGCCGGAATAAGGCCCCGACATGCCAATCGATACATGTCTAAATCATACTAACCAAATAAGCAACTCCGGAGCAAATAGAGCGCACCAATATCTTTCGAACTGATAGCTGTCACAACCAAACCGATGGGCCGCGACGAGCACCAGATACCTTACTCAATCGAGCACCAACATAACGTATTTTTTTGTATCATACTATCATAGGAAAATGAGACGAAAAGCATGTTATAGGATAACTAGAATAAAATATGTAATACCAACTTATATATAAGACATACGGGCCTATAAGACCAAAATAATTATTCGTATACTAAACATAGGCCGACAAGGCCATACAATCTGTTATGTATGTGACATATGTCGACAAGCCTCTAAGAGTAGAGAAATACTATAAAGGTCGGGACAGGGCTCCACCATACTACACGTCCAAATCATACTGACCAAATAAGCAACTCCGGAGCAATGGAGTGCACCAACATCTTCCACCGAGTTGATAGCCTACTTGGAGGACTCTCGACATGTCTATCGGGACCTACAAGCATGAAACACAGCGTCCCCAGGAAAAAGGGACGTCAGTACAAATAATGTACCGAATATGTAAGGAATGAAAATCAGTAAATAATAGATATGAGAGAAACATAGAGTAAAAGACTCGACATGTAAGTCATAATAACTTTGTAAATCATGAAATACTCATAGTATCGTGCATATGCATTTGAATGTCATGTCATCCGTAGGTACATGTGTTCATAACATCATCAAGCATCTGAGGGCATCCCATCATATCATCTCAGTCACAGTGGGCAAAATCATCAATGTATACCAACTGATTAGGTGGTGGTGCGTATATAACACTGTAACCTTTTTCCATATCCCATTTACATATATCTATACATATATATATATACGCGTATATAATACCGTCTGGTCATGGGTTAATGTACATTTATAAATGAATGCAATGCATAATAAGTACGTCAATAAACTCTCTCGAAACGACATAAGATACCTCTAATTAATATCATGAAACAAACTTTATCAACTTATTTCTGAGACCCGTCAACAGACGATAGAATAATAAGACATATGCGAATTCAAAAACATAAGCATCTCTAATACTTCTATGAATAGCGTCATTTATGAAAGTTATGCATTTTTTTATTTCGTTCGTGTCGTATAGATCATTTGAGAGAGATTGTATCGTGATCTCTTGGACAACGAGGCCATAACACTAACCGTCTTTCGTTGCAAAATAGTGAAATACTTACAACCTTGTAGACATTCCAAACGCTACCCTAATATCATGATAGTAAGGATTCATGTGAGTTTTTATTTTTAAGAATCCATCCGTTAGGTTTTTGAAGTTCTAATCCATCCCTTTAATAAATTAGGGATATTGATTTTTAATCTTGTAAGTGGGCCCCACTTTAGGGATGACTCTCGCAAATCTTTCCACCTTATAATGTGACTTAATAGTCATTTTTTGGGCTACCACGTTAAGGGGTGATGCCCCCTTAATCTTATCCAAAAATTCCTTTTTATAAATTAATCTCCCACTTAAAAATCCATAACTACCCAATTATCCCTAAAATTAAGAATTAACTCAAATTACTTAAAATATTACTCGCTTTTAACATACCTTATACATTTTACTATCATGATCATATGGTACCTTGTATGTTACTAGTCCATAAATACCGGGTATTATAGCTCAAACCGTGTTTTATTCCAAATTGTCAAACGTTGACAAAACTCATTTTCTTCGACTCGCTTACCCTTTCACATTTACGAATTTACTCATCACTTGATTGAAATAGCATAATACTTATAATATCAAAATAATCTCATTCCCGAACTTACGTCGATTAGCTTAGGGCGAAACTTTGATGTACGAAAATGCAGAATATAACATCTTATTTTCGATCTTATATCAATTTGCTTATGCCGTACTTCCACGTATTCTCGGATATTGAATCCCTGCGCTTCTAGCCTTCTATCAAAAGTATGGACTATTCATAACCTTCTGCATTTGAATATCTCGTACATTGTTCACCTTAACCTTACTTACCTTAAACTCTCGTATCACATCTTCTATATCTCTTATGACCTCCCTTCCACATAGGTATAATTCACATCCACAACTTGAAGCTCTATTATAATACTTGCACCTCTAGTGCAGACACAATCCGGCGGGAGCTTCATACTGACTTCTTATGAGGCTGGTACTCTTCTAATTGGCTTTATCGTAGAGCCGTTATAGAATATGACTACTGTACTAGCTCTCTTGTACCTCTAATATTAAGAGTGATTCTACAATATTCTCAATCGCAATTTATATACAAAAAATGGGTTCAATAATCAGACTCCTGATTTACTTGGTTGATGTAACTCTTTAGTTTCCTCTTTCCTCCGATCAACCTTTATGTAGGATTAAGCTATCTTCCTATCTGCGGCTCATGGTATTAGTTATTACTTTAGACCTTTTTTGGACGCTATTGTCACAACTCCAGTTCACCCTCCGTGAACTGTTGTGACAGTACCTAGTCCCTACGACTAGGTAAGCTTAACAAGTGCGAAAAAATAATTGAAACCTTGCGGAAAGTATAACTTAAAGCCAAGATTTAACAAAATAGAAACGAAATGTAAAATGCCACTCTGCACATACAGCACAATATTTCAAACTTCTACAATACTATCCCAAAAGCTGAAACTCACGGGAATACAAGCTGAGAGAAATATAGTAAAATGCTCTAACTCCGAAATGTCTACATCAACAGTATCATAAAAGGCTAATACTACAAGATAGAATAAATATGGAGACTCTTCGGTCTGCGGACGTGGCAGATGTACCTCGAAGTCTCTAAAGCTCTCCCTGCCTTAAGGATAATAACCCTGTGCAGCAGTACCTGGATCTGTACATGAAAAACATTCGCATAAAGGGTTTTACACCACATCGGTACTCAATAAATGTCAAGCCTAACCTCGGTTGTGTAGTGACGAAGAAGGTCAGGGCCCTACTAACATAAATATATATATAATTACAAAACAAGGCAATAAATAGTAAAATTGAGAGTCGATAATAAAGATCTACACAGTATAATAATAATGCAATAACAAAAATAGAGATAAAGGCAAACTACAAGGAAATACCCCTCACAGCAAGATAGATAATCGGGATCTCTTGGTATCCTCAATATATACTCTAGGGATCTCTTAGTATCCCGAGGATCCCTTGATATCCTCAATATATGTGCCAAGGATCTCTTGGTATCCCGCAACTCAATCCAGATCACAATTACGCAGAGGGGATCTCCCGGGATGCCGTCCCGTAGTCCCAATTTAAAACACACAACAGCAGCTCAAGGACATCAAAATAAATACTAAGTCCATAATAAGTAAATAGTAACTTCTAGCCTATCATGCTTCACGTAATACAATTAAGGCAGTTTAAGAAAATAGGCAATTAATTCAACTAAGCATACTCTTCTAAACTAACACAGGCTATATTTGCAAGTAGAATAAATCAAGTAAGAAAGAACTCAGTTTAAGTACTTAAAGTAAAATCGGATTTCCAATAATTAGCTCAAGTACGCGCTCGTCACCTCACGTATAAGGCATTCAATTACCAAATATCATATCCTAAGGGGAAAGGGTCCCCCACACAAGGTTATACAAGCCACTTATCTCAAACCGGCTCAAAGTCAACTAGAAACCACGCCTTTACCACGAGTATCCGACTCCAAATGGCCCGAATCTATTCAATTCAACTACATAATGTAAATAACATCTCAAGCAACTGATTCTACGATTTAATTCAAAGCTAAGATGCGAAATTAGGTGAAATAACCAAAATGCCCCTCAAGACAACTTCTCGGAATTGGATGAAATTAACATTTTCAGAAACCTCGCACTCCCACGAGTCTAGCCATATAAAAATCTCTCAAATCGCCACTCAAAACTCAATAATTCGGCCTATGAAGTTTTATCAATTTTTCATTCAAAATCCGAAACTAAATGAGGGATTCATGCTTAGATTAGTGTATTACAAGCAAAAATGAGTTTAGAATCGTTACCCAATCGATATATCTGAAAACCCCTCGAAATCTAGCTCAAATCCGAGCTCCCAATCTTAAGTTTTGGTAAAAATGGCTAAACCCTCATTTTTGAAATGTTATATCTGCTCAGGTATTTAATGCAATGCGAACACGGAGGAAGTCTCGCGTTCGCGAAGAAGAAAAATGAAGGCTGCCCAAATGTGCTTCGCGAAGAAATTGCTCTTCACGAATGCGTGAACCAGTACGCAATCGCGAAGGGTAACTTGCAAAGATATGCGAACGCGAGTGAAGGCGCGCGAACGCGATGAGGAAAAATAGCCACAGCCCTCAGCGCCAAATAGTACTACACGAACGCGAGGTCTTGGATGCGAACGCGAAGAGGGAAAAAGGCAAAGCTTCGCAAACGCGGGAGGTTTAACATGAACGCGAAGGGTAACAGGTCCTCCTCCAAGATTACTCTTCGCGAATGCGAAAGAGGAGTCATGAATGCGAAGAAGGATATCAGTTGACAGATTTTCTGCAATTTTCTAAGTTCTAAAAATGACCCGTTGAGCATCCGAAAGACACCCGAGCCCCCGGGACCTCAACCAAACCTACGAACATATCCCATAACATCATTAAAACTTGTTCCAACCTTCGGTACATGATCGCTGCAAACTCGACGCTACACCAAGGTAGAAAGAGCGGGTCGCAATAGCTTTTACCTGAATAGAGGTCGGAATCGATTTCCTCAGGGAGCTAGAAGTGGAGTTGGATTTTCTGTCTAGTCTAGAGATGTGTTTGTACTCCTAATGTCACTTTAAACATCTTGGGGGTTTTTTATTTTTATAACTATTATTATAAAATTAATGATTAACACTAAATTATGCTACGAGAATATTGCTAAGTTGTATCTAATGTTAAGAAAGGCACTAGGGTCGTGACACTACCTAGGTGGCTAATTAAAGGGTAGGTGCTACTAAGGATAGATTGACATATTTGGGGCTTATGCTATAACCATTGCACAATTGTACCCACTCTCACACCTCTCGGTAGAGAAAGTGATTTTGCCCAATTAACTCTCGAGAGACCAATTGGGTAGGCCAATTTGATCAAGCAACTAGGGTTCAAGTAGGGTGGTTACTCTCTCGAGATTTAACCCATTAGTTGGGACTATCATTTCTCATGAGTCCATCCCAATTCCTTGTTGGGTCAATTTTGGGGTCATGGACTCTCTTTCTCAAGAAGAGTTAGACCCACTAAACTTGAATCAGTGTTTGCAACTACAAATTCGAGATAAAACATAAAATCAACCCAAATAGAAAACACCCATAATCATTCAACCCTAGATGGCAACACCCATCAATTACCCACACTAGGGTTGAGCCACAACCGTAGATAATGGGTTTAGCTACTCATGCTAGATATAGAAATTGAAGAAATAGATGAAGAACTAAGCATATTAATTGATTACTAAGAAGAATCTACAATAATCTATCGTTAATAAAGAGCAAAAGTGCCGAAAATGGCTACAAAAATGAGTCTCGCGAGCGCAGTCCAGTCTGTAATATAAAACTTGACCTAAAAATGGTGAAATGTTCTATTTATACTATGGAAAAACTGGATAAAAATATCCCTGCGAGGTCAGTGCGGGCCGCGCAAAATAGACCTCGGCCGCACTGGCTCTTGGACTTCTCATTTCTGCTTTTCTAAAGTTGGGGACCGCGGACCGTGTGGAAGTGCACCGCGACTGCGGTGGAAGTTAGCGCGGCCGCACAACAACGAATGCGGGCCGCATTGCTTGGAATTGGGAAAATATGAGCTCTCTGAATCTCTTCTCCGCGGACATTACAAAAGAGTAGCATGGCCGCGGAGCCTGACCGCGGACCGCGTGAATCGTACCGCGCCCGCATTGCCTCTAGCTTGAAAATACCAACTCTCTGAACCTCCTAGCGCGGCCGCATTCACCTTTGTGTGGTCCGCACTAGGTTCCCTTTTCCTCAATTTACTTAGTCTTTGACACTTGAGCAGGTTTCTCTCCTTTTTGAGCCGATCTTTGACATTCGTCGCTTTGTCGATCAAACCTGCAATCAAGCACAACTTGTGAGTATTTTGGGACTATTTTGTAGCAATTTATAACCAAAGCATAGGAAAGTAGGGGCATAAAATATGTTAAAATCCCGACTTATCAACTCCCCCAAACTTAAACCTTTGCTTGTCCTCAATCAAACAAAATAAGACCCACCCCTTAAAGGATAATCCAAGTAATTCCAGCTATCCTAAAGTAACCTCAACAATAATCAATTGGGACTAACCATTGCCCTCAACACAAATGGATCATTAACAACATTCAAACCTTGAAAACTATAGATCAAGTATGACACAAGAGCATCAAGAATTGACTCATTACATCAAAGAACTCTCTCAATTACTTTGGTTGTTGTGGATCCCAAACTCATACATCCTCAACTCTCCCTAAGAAAACCTCACCTTTTAGAGTATATGCACACAAACCGAGGTTAATGGGAGTTCACTCGTCTCTCTCAAGGAAAGGTCACAAGTTCGGCTCTAGGTACCATATGCTTGACCCTCATGTAAGTATCCACTAATGCGAGTGTCTTCCAACTCAAGATCATATAGGGCTTTTGTGGAGTTAATGTGAAGGCTTTTAGGTAAGGGTAGGATATGTTTTTGTTCAAGTGGATTCAATCTTCCCTTAAGTACTTTTTTTGATTCATTGGCACAATTCACTTGATTCTTTGAGTCATTTCACCTATTCCAGGGGGTTAGAGAGACACTTTGTCACTCTTTCTTAAGCAATTTAAAATATTTCTCCTTTTTCTACTTTTTCCACACCTTTTTCACTTTTA
The DNA here is from genome assembly GCA_026770625.1 of Nicotiana glauca. Classification (NCBI taxonomy): domain Eukaryota; kingdom Viridiplantae; phylum Streptophyta; class Magnoliopsida; order Solanales; family Solanaceae; genus Nicotiana; species Nicotiana glauca. The sequence continues at coordinate 276,242 of MU728616.1, forward strand.
TTTTTCTTTGAATCCCTTTTAATTGTTTTTCTTCCACATTGGGCTTTCTTTTCTTTTTCTTTCCTTTCTTTTTCATTGCTATCCTTTTCTTTTTGCTTTTGTACCTTTTACCCCTTTTGTTTCCTTTCTTGTCTCCCCCCCTCCCCCCCAAACTTAGACTTTGCCATTACTCAAGGGAAGATGTGGGTGCCAAGAGAGGGTAAAATTTAGAATGGGTATAGGCTTGTAGCATTGGTTCATGAAAGAAGAAGGTTTAAAGCTCAAAAGGGTTAACATAAGGATTATCTCATTGGTAGGCTATGGAATTGTTCAACTTATCATTTGGATCAAGGAGAGCCTATAATCACTTCTCGAGTCGTACTTCACTCAAAATTTTGCCTCAACAAACATTCGGGGCAAGTTCTAGACCATCGGCTCGAGACTTGGACTCATAATTCAATTTCTCACCACACACACTCAAGGATTGCTTAAGAAATAGAGTCGAGGGCCCACAACAACCTTAGATACGATTGAGCACACAATAGTCCCGAAAGACCACATGATGTTTGTTTGGTCAACTCAAGAGTCTCAAGGTCACTACTTTCACAATCCTAAACACAACCACTTGTCTTTGACCATGGGATCAAAGGCAAATGTGCTAGGCCCAAGTGAAGCTATGCTTGAAGTACCCTTAACTAAAAACAAAAGAAAAAAACAACAAAAATAAACTTAAAACCTTAAGAAGGTTGTCACGCCATCCATCATCGGGAAGAGCCACCCGGTTCACACAATACTCCACCCTTGGAAAGAACCATGGCCTTAAGAAAACCAAGGTCTTATTGAAAATGCCAAAAACAAAACAAAGGGCTGCGAGCCTATTTACGAAGCTAAAAATAAAAAAAAAAAATTACGAACATACGAAAATAGAAAATAGAATGAATATTTATAATAGGGGATTAGAATATACAACGGCGGATGAATATATATAAAAATGTAACTTAACTTTATATACAGACCACAATGGAAGATAAAAAGTATGATAAAAGTACTGAAGGTAAAGTTATATACATACCAAATAGAAAATCAACCAAAAACATAAACTGAGTCAACTACTATATAAAATAATCCAGATAATCAACAAAAAAAAGTAGGGCGTACCACCACGAATAAAAGCTGGCATTGTCCCCAAAGCCAACTACCAAAATAAGCATCAAAAAGTTATAAGAAAGGATATAGGGGCTCCCTAGGTCTGGTCCGTTTGCATGGGATCATCAGTGGTCCCCAAGTCCTCTGTATGTGCGGGAACCTCAGACTGGTTCTCGGTCTCCTACTGCTCAGCTACTGGGACTGGGGCCTGTTCCTGGACCGGTTGGATGTCAGGTGCAGCATGTGGCAAACTGGAGGAGGCCTCCTGTGGGGCTGCCACCTCAATAACTGCATCAGCTGTGCTGGGGAGCTTCCTCTTCTTCCTTGACTACCCAGGTGCCTGCTCTTGCTGAGGCTCTGCTACTGGTGCTGCTGGGACTGGGGCTGGTTCCCGAATAGCAAGTCTAGAGGGATCTGGTCTGCCAATAGCTTGTCCACATAAGTCTTGAGTTGTTTCACAGACTCCTTGGAAGCCCATGATCTCCTCATCTTCTTGTGCTCCTTGGCAAGCTCCTTCAGAGCCTTGCCATGTGACTCCACTACTGTATTCAAGGTAGCCTGTGTCTTCTTAATCTTTTCCTGGTTCTCCAGGAGCTTCTTCAAAGTGTCCTTAATGGAATGAGGAATCTGAGCTAGCTGAGGTACTGACTGGGTATCAATGGTGGAAGACAATGTAGACAATTTGGATGTCGCAGCTGACATCCAATTGTTCAAACTAGCCAATGTTTGGCTCAATTGATGGGCAGTGAGGGGATGAGCCTGGGAAGATGGAACCCCCGGGCCAGCTGAAGTACTGGGACCAGCAGCAGAGGAAGGTCCTAGAGGCAAGTCCTCAACTGTAGTGGCAGCAGGCATGGTGGAAGGCTCGGTAGAAGGCTCTACCACAACTGGCTCCTCAGACTAGCCATTCGGGGCAGAGGCAGGTTGCTGGTAGCTCTTGTGTTTAGGTTTGTCCGGACCCTGCATACTGTATCAAGAGTAAGGAGCCACAAGCTTGGTCTTGACATCATATCTTTTCTTCTCCACCTCCAGGTCCTGGAAATACATTGAAAAAGTGTTGGGAAAAGGATAATTCCGGTCATGTTCTTGCCCCACAGCAGAAATCACACAGGACATCACATTGCCCACATTGATAGGGTACCCGGCCATAATAAATGCAACAAGAACAGCTCGGGTAAGTGGAATAGTCTGATCGTGGGTAGAAGGGTCAAGCCGACTGCACACAAAAGTCAACAACCCCTGAGCCTCAAAGTTGAAGGTCTTCCGGAATATTTTTCTCCCTACTTGCAACCACTCTGGCACAGTACCTGGGATTGGCAAGTACTGGGCCAACCAAGGACGGACTTCCTCACCCATCCCTAGCTTGGCCAGATAGAGAGACTCATCTTCATCCCTGAACCCCAAATACTCATTCAAAGAATTCCATCAAACAACACTGTTTTGTCTCTAACTTTGGTCACCTTAGTATACTTGACGATGTGTGCCACATTAGAGTAGAATTACTTTACCATGTGCTCATTTGCATCGATGCAATTCTCCATGAAAAAATCCCAGCCTTTTCTAGTTCTGAACTCCCCCTACATATTAGGGTTGTGGGGTAAGAGGTCAATGTCAATAAAGCTCCTCTACGATATCAATTTCCTCACCGGCCACCACTCCCTAAACTTGTGGTAAGCCACTTGGCTCACGAATCTATCTTCCCACTCTTCATCTTTCCCAGTTCGTGCAATTTCCCCAATCTAAGGCTCACCTCCCTCATCTCCGCCTGCACTCTCCCCAGATAATAAAGCTGTGGGGGAGGTGGAGTAGTTCCCACAACCGACTACGGACTCGTCATATGAATCCGAAACTACATTTACCGGTCTTTTGATGGAGGGTGATGCTGGAGGGGTATCAGTTAGGTGGAGGAGATTGGTTATGTGAGTTGGGACTAACTCTGAGGAGATGTCTTTGGAGGGTACATACTCACTCCCCGAGGAATGAGAAGCAGCCTTATTAGCAGCTCTTATCAGTTTCTGGGTCTTTTTTATGTTCTCCCGAGCCTGGGGAGTGAGTTTTGCTATTCTCTTGCCTTTACCCCCTCGAGAGGAACCACCTCTCCCGGATTGTTGCGATCCCTTGCCTCCTCTTCGTTTAACCATTATCTGCAAATACGCGCATCTAACATTGTTAGTTTAAGCACAGGCAGTGAAACAGGTGAATGAAAAAATTGTAGACAACAGTTGAAGAACACAGTTGCAGAATCATGCACCGCGGTCCACACAAGAAGGAGTGCGACCGCGTTGGAGGCACCACGAACCGCGGAAAAGCAACCGCGTTCCGCGCTGGGCAAAGGCCCAAAATAATAACTCTCTGAATCTCACACCGTGGTCCGCAAAAAATAGGGTTGCGGCCGCGATGGGCCAGCGCGGACTGCATAAAAGTGCAATGCAGCCGCGCTGGAAGAAATTAACTTGTAATCAAAAGAGCACCGCATCCGCACAGAAAAGCAATGCGGACCACGTCAGGGCAGCGCGGTAGCGCAAAGGCGACCGCGGTCCGCACTGAGCTAGGGTTTACGGGAACTAAGTTACGGTTGCATTTTTGCCATTCTTGTTCAAGTTTTTACACCTACTTTGTCCCTACTCAGTTCACCCATTGATTAAGAACATTCAGCACATAACCCAGGTTTTAAACTAACAATTAAATGAAAAAGAAGAAGCTAAAACTACTGGGCAAGCCATTAAAATGAAAATATGAAATTAATTAATCACAAATGCATGAAATTTTACCAGGTTTGTGAAGATTGAATGCAATTAGTCCAACCAAGCAAGAGTTACGGTCTCAGAAAGGGATGAATAGTAGTTCTAGGGCTCAGAGTTTTCAAAGTTCGAAAAGGGTATACTGAGACCCTTGGGCCCTATTTATAGAAAAATTGTGGGCCCCATACTCACTTACCAAAATGGACTGCAGATCGCGCTGGATTTCACCAAATGAAGTTTCAGTAGGCAACCTTCGCGCGACTGCGTAAAAGCATACTGCGGCCGCGAAGGTCCACCGCGGACCGCACAAACTGGACCGCGGCCGCAGTGGAAAACTTCAGAGAGAATTATATTTGGATCATGCCAGCGCGGACTGCACAGAAGTGTACCACGGCCGTACTAGAAAACTTCAGAGATTGTTCAATTTGTTCCAACTTGTTTTGCACTGCATCAACACAATCCTTGCAACATCTCATAACTAATTAGCTCAAAAATCCTAAACTACAAAGAAAATCAAAGAAAAAGAAAAGGACATGGGTTGCCTCCCAAGAAGCGCCTGATTTAATATCGCGGCACGACGGGTTACCAACACATCATTTGAAATGTACCATAGCCACTACGTGGCTATCATCAATCTTCCTAAGATAATGCTTCACACAATGTCCATTGACTCTGAATATTTCACCATTCTTGTTCCTTATATCAAGAGCACCAAATGGGGTCACGAACACAACTTCAAATGGCCCATTCCACTTTGATTTGAGCTTTCCCGGAAACAGACGTAACCGGGAGTTGAAAAGAAGAACCATATCATCAACTTTGAATTCATTTCCCCGAGCATATTTGCCGTGAAGATACTTCATCTTGTCCTTATACAAGGACGAGCTGGAGTAGGCATGAAATCTAAACTCATCAAGCTCATTAAGTTGCTCAACACGGAGATTCGCTGCAACATCCCATTCCAAGTTCAACTTTCTCAAGGCCCACATAGCTTTGTGCTCCAATTCCACCAGAAGATGGCAAGCTTTCCCAAACACCAACCGGTACGGGGACATACCAATTGGGGTCTAGTAAGCTATTTGGTACGCCCATAAAGCATCATCCAACTTTTTTGACCAATATGTCCTATTAGCATTGACCGTCTTGGACAAGATACTCTTTATTTCTCGGTTGGAGACTTCCACTTGACCACTAGCTTGAGGATGATAGGGGGTGGTCACTTTTTGATTTACTCCATACTTGGCAAGCAATGATCGAAAGCCTTGTTGCAAAAGTGACACCCCCACATCACTAATGATAGCACGAGGGGTGCCAAACCTTGTGAAGATACTCTTTTTCAAGAATGCCACAACACTCTGGGCTTCATTTTTGGGTAAAGCCACGGCTTCAACCCATTTTAAGACATAGTCTACCACCATGAGAATATAAGTGTTCCCATAAGAGCTCACGAAAGAACCCATGAAATCGATGCCCCAAACAACAAAAATATCCACCTCAAGAATCATATTCAGAGGCATATCATCCCTTTTTGAAATTCCGCCAGCTCTTTGGCATGCATCACATCTCTTTACCAAATCACTAGCATCCTTAAACAAAGTTGGCCAATAGAAACCGCAACTCAAGGCCTTTGAAGTTATCCTCACCCCTCCATGATGGACACCATAGGGGGAGGAGTGACAAGCCTCCAATATGCTCAATTGTTTCCGGGACACATCTTCTAATCACACTATCCGTGCAAATTTTAAACAAGTATGGATCATCCCAATAAAAATCCAAACTATCCCGCTTGAATTTCTTCTTTTGGTTGGAAGAGAGCTCACATGGGACAATTCCGGTCACAATGAAGTTGGCGATGTCCGCGAACCATGGCATGTCACACATTGACATGGAAAGAAGTTGCTCGTCGGGGAATGTATCATTTATTTCAGGGCCGTCACATGGCCTCCCTTATTCCTCCAATCGGGATAAATGATCTGCAACTTGATTCTCACTTCCCTTTCGGTCCACTATTTCTAAGTCAAATTGTTTAAGAAGTAGCACCCATTTCATCAATCTTGCCTTGGAATCCTTCATGGTCATTAAATACCTAAGGGCAGCATGGTTCGTGTGCACAATCACCTTGGCCCCCATAAGATAAGGCCGAAATTTTTCCATGGAAAATACAATTGCCAACAATTCCTTCTCTATAACCATGTAATTTCGTTGAGCTTCATTCATAGTCTTGCTTGCATAGTACACGGGATGGAACATTTTACTAATTCGTTGACCTAACACCGCCCCAACCGCAACGTCACTTGCATCACACATTAGTTCAATGGGCAAACTCCAATTAGGTGCAGTGATGATAGGAGTTGTGGTCAACTTGTGCTTTAAAAGTTCAAAGGCCTCCATGTATTTTTCATCAAAAACAAACTTGGCATCTTTCTCTAGCAACTTGCAAAGTGGATTCACAACCTTCAAGAAATTTTTGATAAACCGCCTGTAGAACCCGGCATGCCCAAGAAAACTCCTCACCCCTTTGACAGAAGTGGGGGGAGGGAGCCTTGAAATCACCTCGATCTTAGCCTTGTCTACCTCAATCCCATGCTTAGAAATCTTGTGACCCAACACTACACCTTCTTCAACCATAAAATGGCATTTTTTCGAATTTAGAACGAGGTTAGTTTCTTCACATCAAGCCAAGACTCTATCCAAATTTACCAAGCATTCTTCAAAGGAGTCACAAACCACACTAAAGCCATCCATAAAGACCTCCAATATGTCTTCCACTATGTCGGTGAAAATCATGTAATGTTGGAAGGTCGCCGGAGCATTGCACAACCCGAATGACATCCGGGAGAAAGCAAATGTACCATAGGGGCATGTAAAAGTGGTCTTCTCTTGGTCCTTCGGGGCAATTAAGATTTGATTATAGCCCGAGTACCCATTCGAAAAGCAATAAAAAGCTCACCCCGTAAGGCGATCAAGCATTTGATCGAGGAATGGCAAGGGTAAATGATCCTCGCGGGTCACCTTGTTGAGTTTCTGGTAGTCCATAATAACTCTCCACCCGGTAATGGTCCGAGTGGGAATAAGCTCATTGTTATCATTTGTCACTACCGTCATCCCTCCTTTCTTTGGCACACATTAGACCGGAGAGGTCCATGAGCTATCGAAGATTGGATAAACCACACCGGCATCAAGCCACTTGATAACCTCTTTATTTACCAATTCTTGTATTGCCTCATTTAGTCTTCATTGATGTTCAAGTGAAGGCCTTTCATCCTCCTCCAAGATGATTTTATGCATGCAAAATATGGGGCTTATCCCCCGAATGTCCGTCAAAGTCCATCCTATTGCCCTTTTTCGCCTTTGAAGCACCTCCAAAGTGGCCTCAACTTGCAAGTTAGTAAGGAAAGAAGAAAGAATAACTGGAAGAGTTGAATTAGAGCCCAAAAATTCATACCTGAGGTGTGGAGGAAGTGGCTTCAACTCCAACACCGGTGGCTCCTCAATGGATGGCTTAGTTGGTGGAGTTTTGCAGCTTTCAAGATCCAAAGATAACTTTTTGGGCTCATATGAATATGAACCCATACCATGCAATGCATTCACGCACTCCACTCTACTAGAATCATCATCGACATCCATGTTAAGAAGCACAGCCTCAAGAGGATCTTCAACATTTATCATGGAACTTGTGTCATCCACTATCACAGCTGTGACAATGTCCAGAAATGAACATACCTCCATGCTATTGGGTTGTCTCATTGATTGCAAACATGGAATACCTTCTTCTCATCTCCCACTCGAAATGTCAACTCACCCACTTCAACATCAACTAAGGCCTTCCCCGTAGCTAGGAAAGGTCTCCCAAGAATAATTGGCACTTTAAAGTCTACCTCACAATCCAATATGACAAAGTCAGCCGACAATATGAATTTATCAACACGGACAAAAACATCATCAATTATGCCCAAGGGTCGCTTCATTGATCGATCCGCCATTTGAAGTCTCATTGAGGTTGGCCTAGGTTGCCCAATTCCCAAAGTCTTGAAGACCGAATAAGGCATCAAATTTATGCTAGCCCCCAAATCATAAAGAGCCTTGGCAAATTCCGCACTACCGATAGTGCAAGGGATAGTAAAAGTTCCGGGGTCCTCAAATTTCGGGGCTATAGAATGCACGATAGCACTCACTTGATGAGTCATCTTAATTGTTTCGCACTCCATTGAAATCTTATTTGTTACCAAATCTTTCATAAACTTTGTGTACCCCGGCATTTGCTCAAGTGCCTCAACCAAAGACACATTGATTATAAGTCTTTTCATCATATCTATGAACTTTTTGAATTGACTGTCACTCTTTTGCTTTGCTAACCGTTGAGGATGAGGTGGAGGTAGTCTAGGTAGAGGTGCCTTGGCTTTGGGCACCACCTGCTCGGGCATATCAATAATGTGTTCCCTAGATGGGTTCACGACATCTTGTGTTTCCACCTCGGCCTCATCAATATCTATCCTCACCTCATTGTTCACATTGTCTCAACCACATCTTCAACAATCAAAGGACCCACATCTTCTTGGAACCCAACATCATCATTCACAACTTGATTTTCATTCAAGGCATGCACATCACCGCCTCTCCCACTTCTTGCTGTAACCACCATCACATGATTGTTACCTCCCTTCAGGTTCACTACCGTATCACTTGGTAGAGCAACCTTAGGTCGAGTATTCAAAGATTGAGAGATTTGGCCTAGTTGCACCTCCAAATTCCGTATAGAGGTATTATGGGAAGCCAATTGAGCATCGGAGTCTTGGTTCTTCTTCATCATTTGTTCGAACATCATTTCTATTCTCCCCATATCACTACCCGAATAAATAGACCCTTGAGATTGAAAGGGAGGTGGATTGTTCGGTTGTTGGTACATGGGGGGGCCTTTGAAAGCCTTGCCCCCGGTTGCCTTGATATTATTCCACCCTCCTTGATTGTTGTTGTTGTTGCTCCAATTATTATTGTTCCCTTTCCAATTGCCTTGATTGTTACCTTGGTTACCCTAATTGTTGTTTTGATTATTGTTGTTCCAATTGCCAGCACCTTATTGTTGGTTGTTATTATTCCAATTACCGCCGCCTTGTTGATTGCTCCAATTTCCTTGGGGACGCCATTGTTGATTCCCTTGATTTCTCTATTCCCTTGGTAGTTATTAACATATTGACATTCCTCGCTTTGATCATCATAGCACTCATTCGAATAACCACCACCATCATTGTTGTTATCAAATTGCTCACAATTACCTTGAGGTTGTTGTTGTCCTTTTTGCCTCCTTTTCAACATAAAAGCACCTTCTATTGCATTGACTTGGCACGGGTTTTGGACTTGTTGCAACTGCGCCTTTGCCAATTGATTCATAGTTGTTGTAAGCTCGAAAATAGCTTGGCCATGATCGTGCAATTCTTTGTTCAAATGGGTGACCGTGGGATCACCTTTGAGCACATTTGCTCGGCTTTGCCATGCCGAAGAGGTGTCAGCCATTTCATCAAGTACATCACATGCCTGTCGACACCACCTTTTTTCCTCCCTCCAAAGAGCGAGAAACCGGGTTTACGACATTTGGAAAGACAACTCTATTCCCACTTGGGAATTGGGTTTTGGATTTGAAGAGTCGCACTTAATGATTATAGTGCATTATGACACTTTAAGAAAGAAATTAAGATGAAAAACCAGAGTTCGGGTAAGGGCTAGAAATTATCTCGAGGGGAAGGTGTTAGGCACCCCTCAAGATCCACTAGTGTGGTTCCCTGCCATGCTACAATTGTGACTTTAAATACAAACAACAAGTAGACAAGCAAGCATTGCAAATACGAGGAAACTTTCACATAATGGTTGCAAATAAAAAAAAGGTACAAAAGGTTTAAAGAGTGTTGAAACTTGGGACAAAGTAGTTTTATAATTAAAGAAAAGATACACGAGTAAAGGGGAAGGGGTCAAATAATTGATGCAAGTGACTTAAAAGAAGTGAAAGAGGCGGAAGTTTAGGGGGAAACAATACTAAAATTCAGACAATTAAAAGAAAGATTTTTCATGATAGGTGCAAAGAGTAAAAGAAGAGGTTAAAGAAATTGAAAACTGGACAGCTTTTAAAATTCTGGAAAAAGTAAAATAATAAAGAGGTAGGGGGTCCTAGGTTTATAAATCACATGGATCATCCACACAATACCGGTACCCAGTTGTATGCATAGTGTTATCGTGTGTGATCATCATCTCCATGTCTACCCTTTCCCAGCCCGTTAAGGTATTTAAAGCACGGAATAGTATCGTTACTTATTGCATGCTATTAGCCATTCCAATCTGATTAAGCTCGCTCGAATGCAGTTGACTAAAACCGATCTAATTGATTAATTAATCCTTTTTGTCTAAGTGTTGGTTAGAACTAGGCATGATATCTACTGATTTTAGAAATAATGCAAACTGATTATAGAAAAAGGTTACCAGTTTTAATAGAACAATACGTGTTCAGCAGTTGAAGTAGCTTTTATTTAGATTCGAGATTTCCTATAGGCATGCTTTCTATATGTTTACTGATTTTGACACCTTTCCAGACGTTAATAGAAGTCCTATGAACATGGTATCTATATACAGCTTTTATTATTAACCTACAAACCGTTTGCCTGATGACGCTTATATGTGCAGAGATGCGGGAGTCTATAGGCAGTATTTCTATATGTGAATTTGCAGAACAATTAGACGTTGATCCTAAAGGCAGGATATCTATGTGTGAAGATGCAGAAAATAAGAAGTTAATCCTATAGGCAGGATATCTATGTGTGGAGTTGCAGGAATCAAAAGTGAATCCTATAGGCATGATATCTACATGCTTTATTGCAGAAATTAAGAAGTTAAACCTATAGGCATGATTTCTATGCGTGGAGTTACACAAGTCAGAAGTTAACCCTATAGGCATGATCTCTATGTGTGAATTTGCAGAAATCATAGATAAATCCCTATAGGCATGATCTCTACCCTTAGTGCATAAAAATAAACACCCCTCTCCTTTTCACTAAATCCCCGAGTTTATATAAGTTATTACAGCCCCAAAATAAATAAAACTGGAATTAAAAAAAAACATCAAGAATCCTCAGCTACATCCGAGCAGCCTAATTCAGACTTAATGCCTAATAATATGAGATTGAGCCAACTCCGAGATCCAGATTTCTAAGCCTTCTCTCATCTAGGGTGTTTCAGAGATCCAGGGGATTTCAGGAACCCCAGGCAGTGCATACACCTAAGATGTTAATCAGAAATTGAGTTGTGCGGTGTGGAAGGGCCAGCCCTTATGTGTCCAAGTTCAGAGGGAGCTCAGGGGTCCCAAGGCAAGGCTCACACAAGAGGGGCAGAACCTAAGTTCTAAGAGTAAAATGCAAGTGCAATGAAAAGGGGGTAGGGAATACCCAGGCAGGCTGGTGGTCATGCCCAGCCATAAAGTAGACTGGCACACCCCTGACCAAACCTGTTGGTCAAACATTTAGAGAGTAAAGACCTACTGGAGGTCAAACTATGGCCTGAGCAATAACTAAAATATTGTCAGGCCAAAGTTGTTACTCAGCACACACAATAAGGGAATAGGGATGGGAAATTGACAAAGCTTAGGGCCCAAAGGCTCCAGTTCATATCTATGGACAATAACTTCAAATATTGCCATGTTTCTGAACCATAACTTAAAGCACATAAGGGGAGACAGGGGTTTGGAATTCATAACAAATGACTGACAGAGTGCACACACATAGACAAATATTAATTTACAAGGGAAAGAGAACATAGTACAACATGCTAGTGTCATATCTTTACTGCAGAAACATGAGTGGAAGTAGACAGGAATGACAAACTGGAGCAATAAAAGAAAACATGTTGTTGTTGAGGCTTGTAAATTAACTAGGACATACCAGTAGAGAAGCAAAGTGCAGAAAAGGTGAAGCAAACAAGAGTCCACAGTCTATCCTTGGCTTTAGCCGGCTAGACAAAGCAACAGCACAAGTAGCAGTAAAGAAAGAAAGAGTTTTAAGAGTAAGAGTGTATTTTTTTTATTTTTTTTGAACTCGAGTTGTTCGTGTGTAAAGAAAAGAGAATAGGGTATTTATAGTTTTGAAAACAAGTGAAGAATAAGGTAATAAGTAAAGTTTTAACACAAACATGGAAACAATCACAAGTCAGAATCAATTAACACAAGACTTCCCTTTAATCAAGGGATTATTGTTCAAACGGATACTAACAGGCTCAAGATAAGGAAAGAAAATCAATTTGTAAGCAGAATAGTTGTTGCCATAAAAGGAGCAGTAAAATCATACAATGGGTGTTTAAGTCCAAATACAGGATTGTACTTGTTTTTGGAA